>CAEGAE010048254.1:0-20753 GCA_903067095.1 Girardinus metallicus
CTCCCTTTGCAAAGGTAGGCCATAAAACTCATGATCTTTGTGTGGTTCCTTTATAGGTTTAAAACATCCCCAACAATCTATACAGCGAGTTATTAAAAGTTCCACAGATAAGCGCAAATATAGCAAATATTTCCAAATTAGTACCATAAACACTTTGATTTTTACTGCAAAAAATCACAAAAAGAATCATGAACTCTTGGAGCGACTGAAACGATGTTAAATTTTAAGAATTCATTGATATTTTAACAGTTTGTGAACAAGTTTTATCAATACATTCTGGCACAACTAGACCTATAAGAGCATTTGTGACCTTGATTTGGCCCAAAACGAAAATGAGTTTGACACCCCTGGTATAGAGAGGCATTACATTTACTTGAGAAACCTTATGGGAAAAACTTTACTTTTAGGAGTATTTTTATTATGCTGTACCTTTGTACTTTTACTTGAGTACTTTTGTTATGAAGAATCCACTCTTACTTGAGAAAAATGTCTGGATCCTCTAACCAGGTAACTTCACTGAATGAAGAACAAGTTTCTTTTAACCAAAGATTCGCCAGACACACAAGGACAGTTTTTATTAATGTTTAATAAGTTTTACATTTATGAAAATAGATTGGAAAAATTATTATTTTTAACATTTCCACATAATTTTATCTTGTGGTCCATCTGATAATGTAATTCTTTTTAATGTAAACTGATTGATCTTTTGATTAGTTACTCAGTTTTTGACTCTTTTTTTCCAAATACCGCTGTATGCTTCAGTAATTTCTTGGATAGCCACTTTTTACTTTGAGTGAAAATATATTTTGGTGGTGTTACTAATACCTGAGTACAATTTTTGGGTACTCCACCCACCTCTGATGATTTGTTATATTAAAATTGGTTCCAATCGATTAACTAATAACGTCCGCAAAGAAAGACCTTCTTTTATTGTTGTAGTTTGACCGCCATCCAGCAGAGGGCGCCGCAGGTCATTCTTAAGCGGAGCCGTTGACGCAGAAACAAACATGGCGGCGGGCTTTAGCATAACGGGAAAGTGAAACTGTCCAGAGTCCGGTGTGGCACAGAAAATGCACTTTATGGGGTTATGTTTAGACTTATTAACACTCGATTAGTTCCTTCAGTTTTCAGGAACTAAGAGCTCATTCAGCCGAAGTGCATTACTGAGCTACATCAACTATATTAAACGAATTGTGGATGTGCTACAAAGGCGAGGATGTGACGAACAGAAAAGTGGAGTGTGTTTATTAATGTGAGAAAACCACAATTCTCTGTTTATTTAGTCAGTGTTAATCACAGCTGACACAAAATAATGTTGAAATTAAAAAATCGTAGCTAAAAATTCATCAAAAGACGGTCGTCCCCCTTGATACAAAAGAAAATGTCCGCTTCTAAATTAATCGTTAGTCGACCTACAACTTCAGTAAACTTTAGATTAACCCTTTAATTAATCATTTGTATCCATAGGCTTTTGTTTTTAAGTCACTCAGAATCTAAATCTGGTTGCTTTACTCCTTCTCCTGTTGTCTCTCCAGCTGCCTCCAGCTTCAGTTTCTGCAGGCCCGCTGTGGAGTACAGGGCTCTGCCTGAGGACTTCAAGCACCAGCTGAGTCGGCGGACAGGTGGGAACCTAACCTGGCATGACGGCCGAGGACAGAAAACGGCTGGGGGAAGAACCGTGAAGCTTCTGCAGCAGCCGGGCACGGAGGTCCTGCAGGTACAGAGAACCGACATGATCTCAGCACCTCAAACACCTGCGTCCATGTAATACCTGCCTGATGTCATTACGCTCATGTTGGAGATGTGCAGGATTTGCTTCAGCTAATATTTACAGTCTTAATAAGAAGAGAGAACTCAGTGTTCCGATTCCAGGGTGTTGGATAAAAATGGATCAGACCCAAGTAAATATATGATCTTAAACCAGGTTCTAAACATGATTTAAACATGAAATAATTTATATAAAACACACACAGCAGATTCCGTACTGTTAGTATTTCTTAAACAAATCTGTAGCTACATGTGAAAGTTGTGACAAGATTCATACGCAATACTGAAAAATCAGGAAAAGGATTGTATTTGGTTGAAACTTTGGAGAATGGAGAAACGTTTCCATTTCTAGACTTTATCTTTGAACCCAAACCTAAACTTTAATCAATCAATCAATCAATCATGCATACATGTTTTAACATAAATGTCAATTTCAGCAAATATGGAAAAATCTTAGTGACAAACAGCTAATCAGACTCAATAAAGTTTAAAAGCATAAAAAGTAGAATCTGCTCTAATGTTGCTGTTTTACATTACATGAAATGCTTTTATTTTATTTCAATTTCTTAGTGGGTGTGAGCTATATGGGCTTAAAGTTTTATCACAATATTTTCTGTTACCATCATGATAAGAATAAAAATGATAACGGCTACTTATTACTACTCTTTTAGATATCTGTATGATTGTGATTACATGACGGAGCATTAATAGCGCCACAAAAACAAATACTACATTTAAAATAAGCTTTTTTAGGACAGCAATCACATAAAGAAGTTTGAATTGTATGACTAAGCTTCACGCAGCAACTGCTTCTAATCATAATTTCAAATTAAATATTATTTATTGAACTAACAGTGAAGAAAACAGTCAGACTATGAGTTTTAGGAGGTTTAAACATCATTAATTGGAATTTATTGTGATTCTTATTATAATTCTTACCATGATAAGAAATGCATCATGATAAATGATAAACGACACGATAAATCCAAAAGTTGTTTCTACATCAGGGGTGTCAAACTCATTTTCATTTTGGATCATATCAAAAATCTGAATGTTCTTAAAGGGCCGGTTGTGCCAGAATATATTGATAAAACCAATTAAATTGTTAAAATATCAATAAATAGCCATTCCTCCAGGATTATGTGATGTTTTAGTGTTTTTTGGCAATCAAAATTACAGATTTTGTGGTGCCAATTTAAAAATGTTTGTAAAGCATGTTTACAATAATTGTGCTGTTAAATGTGAATTTTTATTACTCAGTCTATCAATTACATGCTACAACTTGACGTCAAGTGCTGCTAAGGCAGCATTTACTTAAATTCAATATTTTTGACCAATTTTGATCAAATTTGCAGTAAAATCAGCAGCAAAGATTTGTTGATTTTGGGTGAATTCCGCAGATTTGTGAAAACTGGAAGAACTTATAGATGTAATTTGGAGTCTAAAGGGCCGCATAAAAAGCTATGGTGGGCCAGATGTGGCCCCTGGGCCTTGGGTTTGAACATTGGTTCTACATCAACAGTTCTGGGCATGAATTCATAAGCAGCTAATTTGGACCAGCCGTCAGATTTCAACAACCCTCTCCAGCTATTTAAACACACAGAGAGCTCCTAGAAATGAGAACAAGTACGGCTAGAGGACTTTGAACCAAATGAGATGCAAATCTGACGATCTCCACTCCTGAGTTTATGGACAGAGGCTGTTACATGTGTATTTGTATCGCCACTAGCTCAGACTCTGGCAGCTTGTTGGAGGCTTTTATGTCAAACTTTGTTGCCAGAGAAAAAAAAACAACACAAACACAAAAACCCATTCATTCCTCCCAGAGCAGCTGCCTCTGCTCTCGCTGCTAGATTCAGACAACTCCTCTGCTGATACATTTTTTCTTATTTCAGTCAAATTCCTTTTCATTATGTTGTCAGAACTTATTTATCAAACTCCACCACTCGCAAATATGAGAGATTTTTGCTTGGCTGCAGACATTTGCCTCATTATTGTAATTACGCTGCAGCTGGTTTTTGTAATCCTGGCATTTTCTTTTTGATCTCCACTCTGATCGCTGCAGCTGCAGAGCCGATAACGTCGCTTTTTCTGACTGCTGGATATGATTTGAACATATTCCCTTGTTTTGTTTTGTTGTCGTTTTCTTTTCCGGTCAGAATAATTGTGTGCCTGTGCCAAGAAACTATAATAAATGCACCAATTTCCACACTTATTGACTCTCCCTCTATAAATAAATACATTTTTGTTGGTATAGTGGCAAAACTTGGAAATTTCGATATTAAATGTGACTACATTCAAATCCCACATTAACAGTAATTAATTTTTTCTCAAAATCACAAGTTTTAAAGTTCTTACCATCTCTAACAAACAACTAAGTTTATTTGTTTAAGTAACAAGGCAGATCAAAGTGCAGAAAAACATTAGAAACACATCAGAAAAGTCAA
Organism: Girardinus metallicus; assembly: GCA_903067095.1. Classification (NCBI taxonomy): domain Eukaryota; kingdom Metazoa; phylum Chordata; class Actinopteri; order Cyprinodontiformes; family Poeciliidae; genus Girardinus; species Girardinus metallicus. Next base: position 4,215 of record CAEGAE010048254.1, read on the forward strand.
TAATTGTGAAAATCAGTAACAAACATTACATTTTGTCGAGTGCCTTTGTTAAAATCATCATCACATTTTAAATATGTTGCTCAATGTTTTTGTTTATTACAGTTCAAAATATTAAATATTATTTGCTAAACAGGAGGGTTTTTAGAGGAACTCGGTGTTTCAGCTGTTTTGCAGTTTTCTGGAAGTTTGTTCCAGATTGGAGGTGCTTAACAAGCCCAACAGAACCCATATCAATTTCTTTTAGCTGCTGGCTGTTTGGCTAGATGATTATTTATTATTTATTTTTGCCTCCAGACATTGAGCAGGATGTGAAAAGAGGCTAAAAAAGTAACAAATGGTTCCTGTTAGAAACCTGAAGCAGAAAGTGGCATTTCGGGGTCGCTAAGTGCTGTGGCTAAGCTAATAGCACTGTAATTAGCCATGCATTAAGAATAACCTAAGCCACTCTAACGGTAAATGTTATAAAAATAGAGACTTTTCCACTGGAGAGGAGCCTTTAAAAACCTCCCATTAGAAACATCAGTAAACCCAAGTAGAGAACTACTTTAATTCTTCACTACATTGATTAATTTGATTTTGGTTCATATGGACATGATAGAAATTAATTTACTCCAGATCTGCTGGCTGGAGATGCTCTGTATGGCAAGTCGTTTTAACATAAAATCGGTTTCACCTCACCTAAGATCCAGGTATCTGAAATTGGTTTATGACTAGACTGTATTAGTAAATTAAGATGTTTAAAATCATATTTTGAATAGACAAAATACCTATAAGAGATTTGTATTTATTTTACATATTATGAGAATAAAGTTGTGCAACAATAAAGACAAAATAAGATGAGAATAAAGTTGTGGTAATACCAGAATAAAGTAATAATTTTCTGACTTTATTCTCTTGATTTTCTGACTTTCTTCTTATATTTTTCTGACTCTGTTCTCATAATATCCCGACTTTATTCTCTTAATGTTTTGACTTTATTCTCTTAATATTCCGACTTTATTCTCTTAATATTCTGACATTATTCTCGTGTTATTCTGACTTAATTGTGGCATTATTTTGACTTTTTTCCCATTCTATATATTTTTTCTTGGCGTGTCCCTAATACTCCGTCATAGAAATCAGATCTGTTATAATAAAAATCTGGGGTTTTCTTTGTAATCCATGTCGCCCAGCCCTAAGAAGGACGGTGTGATGTCTTGTTGAGGGAATCCGTCCTTTCTGCTGGTCTGCATCTTTTCCTCTGTGCAGAAAATCATGACTAGAATAAAAATCCCAGTCCAACAAGTCCTCCTCCTTTGTGGCTAATGGACACTTTGTTAGCAGAGAATGGGAGCTGCTCTCTCCCCAGCGGGACGGCGGCTCTTACCGCCTTTTAGCTTTAAATAGTACAGGTCTTCCAGCGCTCACACTTTGCTGCTGCACCACTGTGTCTGTTTATTGAGAAACGGAAATTATTGCGCCAGATAGCATCCAGTCGGCCGAGCCGGTCTCGTTTCCCTCCTACTTCTTTGTGGAACCCGGTCAGAAGCGTGAGCGGTTCCAGCTTAAATTAAAGTCTCTTGTTATCTGATGCAGCTTTGTCTCCTCACGCGGTCAGTGTTGTCAGCAGCCGCGGTCCATTTATGCTGTGAACTGGCCTCATTTAGAGCCCGCGGTTACAAGTCGGCTTTGTTTCCAGCCCATGAAAGGCGGTTTAAAAGGCCTTTAGGAGCTGAAGCTAAAGCTGCAAACAGAACTGGGCTGGGCTGATAACAGAGTCGCAGGCATTGCTTTGTTTGCCTCTTCTCTTCTGCAGCACACACAAAGCAGCGGCTGGTTTATTTTCGTCTCATGGAACGTGAACTTAATCGTTGCTACGCGGTTGTGCGGCTCTGTGAGCAGCATTATTACTGCTTCCACACTTTCATCTTTTACATGTCGTCCTTTCATTTACTCTTCATGTATTCATCATCCGCGCTCCTTTGTTCCTTCCCTGGAGGCTCAGAGCAACAAAATGTTTCATTGTGGAATATTAAACATCCTTACTCAGGATGTTCAATATTAAGGATTAAGTAAGGATTAAACTTATCTAAGAATTTTGACTTAAATCTTAGAATTCTGACGTTTTTTTCAGAATTTTGTCTTTTTTTTCCTCTGAATTCTGACTTTAATTTCAAAATTGAAAATTTTCAAAAAATTCTCTTTTTTTCAGAAAATTCTGACTTTGACATGAAAATTTTGACTTTTTTCAGAAAATTTTGACTCTTTCTGAGAATTCTTCCTGAAACTTTTTTCTGAAAATTATTTTTTTCTCAAAATCCTGACTTTTCCTCAGATACCTGACTTTAATCTCAGAAATATAATAGTTTAAATTGTTTATTTGTCAGGCAAATCTAATCTTAAAACTCAAATCTACCAAATAAATTTTATACACTCTGTCATTCAGAGTGTATTAAATGCGGGTTTACAAATCCTATTAGCGTGAAGAAACGGCTGTATTATTTTCATATAATAACAACATAACTGAAAAATATTTAGTGATTTATTTGAATTTTGACAAAGAATTAGAATTCTGAGAAAGAACGTCTAAATGAATTTATCTGGAATAAAGTGTCAGACAAAACTGAAGATGTTTATGTGGTTGGATTTTAAGAATGACATTTTTAAGAGTTGGCAGTATTTATATATACATATTCCCTCTTGCATATAAACGGCTCCCTGCTGAGTCCTCACTGAAAGCTCATCTTTATTCTGTGAAATGAAAGAAAATCAGAGTTGGAGAAAAAGCCAAACTTACTAAACTTTAAAACTGACTTGCTGATGAAAGACGACAGGATTACTGTTGCACAGTTTTACATCCTGGACGTTTTTAAAGCTACTCACCACCCAGACTTTATTTCAAACCTAATCAAACTTCCTCTAGATGTTGCTTTGGACACGCAGAACTCGTCAGGGGCAGTTTTACTTTTTGTTATTTTGTTTAATTGCAGGTCTCGTCTTCCACATAAAAACAAGCCTCCACATGTGCATTCCTCTGGTGACATCACATGAGGTTTAAGGAAGCTGATTGTCCTGATTTCTTCTGCGTACATCTTGTTTTTTTCTCTCTTTATCGCTTGTTTTTTTTTTTTTGTCAAATTCCTCCCTCAGACGTTTTCTTGTAATCTGCAAACTAGAAGTTGGGTTTGTGTGATAAGACACATGGAGGTTGTTTGTGAAGATTTTAAAAGTCAGATTTAATCACTGAAGATTTTCAGTGATTACTTGGTCAGTTTTCAACAATAACATTCATGTTTTCTGCAGAACTGAAAACAGTTGATCATCGGCCATTTTCTGCTGATTTCAGCTCCATTTCTGCGCCTCTTGTGATGTCATCGACCCAAATACACACAATGGAGAATTTCATAAATTCATAAGACAATAAAGTCTTAACAGAAGGAGAATAAAGTGGTTATTTTATGAGAAAAATCCAGAGAAAAATAACAAATGATTCATTATCAAAACTTTTTTCTCTTTAAAACAACTTTATTCTTGTAATTTTAAGTCGTTCTTCTGGCAAAATTGTATTTACTTTAATATATCTACTATTCTCACAACTAAACCATAAAACTCACAGAAGGGATGACTGAAATAAAAGCCACTTTTTGAAAACAATTTCTGTCATTTGTAATTTCTGCTTTAGAAAATTGAAAAAAATAAAAACAGATTAAAGTCAAACATTTACAATAGAGTATAAACTAAGTAACAAGTTTATAAAAAATAATGAGAATAAAGTCATAATATGAGAATAAACTCGTATGACAATAAAGTCATGGTGTTATGAGAATAAAGTCGAAATAATACCAGAATAAAGTTGTAATACTATCACTTTATTCTTGTATTTCAGCTTTATTCTCGTACAGTTAAAGTTGTATTTTGGTATGAAAAACATCTTAGATTTAACTATTAAGCCATGTTGCTCAGCACTGTTGCATACAGTATTGTACGTAACCTGTAAACGTTTGTGTTTGATCCCAGGGGCCTATGCTTGGTATTTCTACAGCACATGCAGAGACTCAGCATCATAAATACTGGTTCTGGTTGTCAGAATTCAGCTTAAAATTAAATTCAGATCCACGAAAGATTGGAAACTCTTCAGAGACGTTTGTGTTTCTGCATACATTTCAGATGCATTTCCAATATCTGGCAAAAAGCTTGCAATCATGACTGTCTTCAGGACTGTGTTGTTACCCGTTTCTGCAAGTGAATATTTCTATTAATTGTTGGTCAGTCCTGCAAATCACCTTTGAACAAAGCAGCTTACATTCTGAAGTGGTGGTGGTTTCCCTCATGAATACAAATGACTTTTTCAGCCTCGATGCTCGGCTGCAGCCGTCTTTTCAACAAAGCGCGAGGCCGCAGTAAACATTTAAAAGTTGAGCTACATTTTCTCTTGTTTTGTCCTGAAAGTTTAGCTGCTTGTCTGTTTTTTGTTTTTTCCAGTACCGCTCCAGTGACAATTACGGCATCTATCACACAAGTCCGACGCAGCCCAGCCTGATCCGGCCCGTCGTCCTCTGGTCGCAGCAGGATGTCTGTAAATGGCTGAAGAAACACTGTCCGCACAACTACCTAACCTACGTGGAGGCGTTCTCACAGCACGCCATCACAGGTCCACCCATAAGAAGACACATAATCACCTTTTTAAAGTGATCTGACAATGAATAAGACTAAACTTTTCCTGTTTTAGCTCAGCTAGAATTTCCAATTTCTTTAGAGAATTGATGAAATTACATAAAAATCAAGGGTTTTAAGACTTGGAACCAAAATTGCAACATTCACACTGCGCTGTCAAACGATCCAAACTAATTGAAAAACCTGTTCCCCTCCTGGCCTGTGGGGGTGCTACACTAAGAACCACTGAAGGAAATTACATAAAGACCTCAAAAGCAGACGATAAATGTAAATAAAAATGGAGTAGCGGTTGCAGGATTTCATTTTTGTCTTTTGTGAAAGACCACAAGTCATTTCTCCCTTTAACGTTAGACTTGTCGGAACATACGTCTAACGTTTGGTTGTATTTACCCAGAATCCTCTGCGCTGCAGTCCACTTCCTGCTTTTGGTGCAAACTCTTTGTGATTTACACTTGAATTCAAACCACGCCAGAGTTGAACTCAACCGAACAGAGACCTTGGTTAGTTTGCTGTTTTTGTTGTATCGATTGCACATTCACATTTCCCCTAAGGAAGCTGACTTTCTAGATAAATGAACTTGAATTTGATTAAAGCGGACTAAACAGACCCTTGCGGTGTTTTCACACCAGCCTTGTTTGGTGGTCTTTAACTGAACTCTAGTCCAGTTCTTTTGGGGAGGTGTGAACGTGCAGTCAAACTCTGATGCAACCAAAAAAGCAAACTCGAGTCCATCTAAAAACCTCCGTCTCAGTTCGGTTGAAGTGAGCTCTGGCGCGATTTGAATGCATATGTGAACACCAAACGGACCAGAGACCCATCCAAAAGCAGGAAATGGACTATAATACAGGGCATTCTGGGTAATAGCAACCAAAACAAACATGCCAGTGGGAGAAATAGTCTTTTACCAAAGACAAAAGAGAAATTCCACAACCACTAAAATCTGACGCTTCTCCATTTTGTTTAAATTTAGTGAAAAAGGAAATTGTGCTCTGTGTCTTCTTCTGAGAGCTCTGTATTGTTTCCTTCTTGATGCAGCGCCCTCACAGGTAACGCGGGGAACAGGTTTTTCCAATTAGTTTGGATCATTTGACACGTGGTGAAAGCAAACCACGGTAGCTGAAAATGTAACAAATGTTGCAACTTTGGAAACCCAGTAAAACCGAGTCTACCGGACTATCAGGTGTGAAAACATCCTTAGATTAATTTTCTTCAGAGTAGTGGAAAAGCCTAAATGATGATGTAAAATCTTCTGAAAGCAGCTTTCACTTTGCAGGCCGTGCTTTGTTGCGTCTAAACGGGGAGAAGCTGCAGAGGATGGGTTTGGTGCAAGAGACGCTTCGGCAGGAGCTGCTGCAGCAGGTGCTGCAGCTCCAGGTGCAGGAGGAAGGGCGCAACCTGCAGCTGCTCAGCAGAGGTAAATGGGGGCGTTTTTAGGGTCCTTTCAGACATTTTCACACAATAAAAACAAAAATCTGTAGTTTCTGCAGCCATATTTATTAAAATAAAATTAATATTGTGGCATTAATTGGAATTAGTTTGGCTATTCTGGCATTAAAAAGAGAAGTTCTCCTGTATTTTATCTCCTGCTGGACGTTTCTCTTTACACGTCTCCTCTCTGGTCTCCAGCTGTGAGCGCACAGCTGCAGCTCAGGCTCCCTGCTGTGCAGAACATGATTGAGCTGCAGCTGAAGAAAAATCTGGACAAAACCTGAGAAAATAACTCGAGATTCCGATCGAATCTTTTTATCCTGTTTTTACATTTTCACTTTCATTCTCCCATCTTATCAGACTCAGACAACACAGGTGACGTTATCTAAGTAGTTTGAAGGTTTTCTGACTTAAAAAGTTTAATGCTGTCTTCTTAATTTACCAGATAGAAACAAAAATTTATCATCAATTTCCCTTTTTTATTTTTTAATTATGTCAGACAGTCAAATATTTAAATATGTATACAGAAGGCTTTTGTAGTTGTTTGACTCGTTGTTTTGCTAAAAATTTTAATTTAACAAAAAAATGAATAAGTAACTACATTAAACATTTATATTCTTTCTTTTAAGCTGAATTAGTTTATCCTGACCTCTCGGACTTCATTTGATGTTTTGTGCGTTTTGACTGTAATTCTTTTTTTATAGTCACTAACACTGAGGAAATAGCCCGAGTTCCTTGTATCAACGGATTCCTGACACAGAAACGATGACTCTCCTGGATATTTTCAAGTATTAAATGTAATGCAAACTTCACTTTTGTTACATATGCGAGTGAGGTAGAGCACTGTAAAAACACAAAGTCTTACCGAGTATTTCTGGTCCAGTTTCTACTGCAAATATCTTAGTACACATGAAATAAGACAAAACTAACCTACAAATAACTTTTCAGCAAAATATATAAGCTTGTTTTAAGTTATTATTTTATCTTAATGAAAACATTCTAGTTCTACTGGCAGATTATTTCACTTATAACAAAACATTTTCCCAAGTTATGAGTGAAATAATCTAGCAGTGGAACTGGTAGTTTTTCATCAATATAAATGAATTATTAACTTAAAACAAGCTTCTATATCTTACTGAAAAGTTACTTGTCAGTTTTGTCTTATTTAATGTGTACTAAGATATTTGCAGTAGAAACTGGACCAGAAATACTCGGTAAGACTTTGTGTTTTTGCTCAGGGTAAAGTTTCCACAGTCTGTAATGAAGTGGGGAGCCATGTCATCAGCTGATGTTGGTCCGGTGTTTTATTTATTCCAAGCTGAGTTCATCTGTAAAGTTTAGAGCGTTTACATAGCGGTTACACTCCGAAACAATACCAAAAACCCTTAAGACACTGAAGAATTGTGTAACATAAACAGATCTACATAATCTTGGATATTTTGCACTGGCTTAACAAATCATTCCACTCAACATGTCCAACATAAACGCTGTAAAACATTTTACTATGAAAGGTTTAAGGTTTAACAACTAAAAAACAGAGCCATACTGTCTGTAACATCTTATCTGTTTTCACCCTGGCAGATACAGTGGATATGAAATGGGGGCAGAAAAAATGTCTGTACAGTTTATCTTTCATGTATGGACAAACATCTAAAAAAACAAACATCTAATCTAACTCTGCTCAGCCTCACAGCGTCTGCCTGTAGAGCCTGAACTCTCGTTTGATTAAAAATAATTGGTCAGTTGACCTATAGCTGGTAAACTCCTGGTAGAATAAATAACAGCCATTTAAAGGGGACCATTAAAGAAAATTCACATTTTTTACGTTTTTATATTTACATTTGGTTCTCAGCTGCTTCTAAAAACAGCCCAAGTGGTTAAGAAAAATACACCCAGATGTTTCTGGCATTAAGTTAAAGTCTTTTTGGTGTCTGCCGTTTCAAAACCTTCCCGATTATCAAGTCACGCTCAACAGGTACTGTGCTGTTACCTAGCAACCCCAGCCGAGCTCAGCCTCATTTGGCAACGCAATCGGAGCTCCAGCGTATTTGGACAGCCAGTTTTACCTCTGTATGCTCTGTACAATGGCTGCTGGAAAAGACAAGTTTTGTTTTTTTTGTTGATTTACCATCCAGAAGCCACTTGCTGCATTCTTGTTGTTTGTGCAGGAGGCTCTACTAATGCTTTTCAAAGATGTACGGTTTTATAATTGCGCATCTGTTTGCAGCCATTTTCATGTTTGAGTGTAAACGTTGAGTTGGGGTTGTGGCCAGCAGCAGCTTATTTGAATTTAAAGTGATAAGAGGCCATAAAACAGCTTGTTCTAACAGGAGCTCAAAACTGAAATCTTAGAATAATTTTGTGCAAAAAATGTGAAGAACATGTTTTGTATAGACCATAGATCTTTCCTAAACTGATCCGGGAACTATAATAGGTCATTTAACAGTGCTCACTTCTCATTCTGTGGCTTTTCTTTAATGGTTTAAAAAAAAAAAACAGCGACATTGTGCAGTTTTTCCAGAGTGTTGTAAGCTTGATTGTTTTCTGTCTGTTCCCTGGCAACGGCTTAGAAACAAACACCCCTTCTGTGTTTTTCAGTGACAGCAAATTGTTGTTTTTACACTTTGTTACGGCGCAGGCTTCACCAACAAGCTCTAACATGTCAGACGGGTCGGTTGGTGGATTTTCCTCTGTGTGTGAAGCTATCCCAGCTGTTTCCAATCATACTGCCTGGATGAAATAAGAAGCAGCTGCTTACAGCAGACAGAGGGGTGCTGAAAAATAAGCACGCTAGACTGCACTGAATGTTTCTGATGTTTTTATTCTCCTAGGTTCTTTTGGAAGAATATCTTAGCTGGAGAAACTGGACTCTCCGATGAGGAATAAATCCATCCGAGCTGCAGAATGATGTTGAATGATTTTAACTCAACATCGACATGACGGACAGACGCCATCTTTACAGACTGTGAACTGTGATGAAAAAAGCATCATGACAATCTGATCAAATGTTGTACTGCTCTGATTTCTGCTTAATTATCACATCCGTGTGTATCTTTAAACATTGTCTGAATTTTTATGTCAAAAATTTAATTATTAAACAAAACTATTAAAATACTGGTGCTTCTTTGCGTGTCAGTTGTTTTGAGATATGAGATGGACAGAGTTGGGTAGTAACTAGCGACATTTACTCAGTTACATTTACTTGAGTAACTTTTTGGGGGAAAAAAAACCACTTAGAAATATTTTTACTATGTTGCATTTTTTACTTTTACTTGAGTAATTTGTTATGATGTATTTCTACTCTTGAGTAAAATTTCTGGATTGTCTACCACTGAATGGAAAATCAAAACAAAAATTCATCACACACCTGCAGTTTTTGTTAGATTAAGGTCTTTTTCATTTAATTTTTATTTTATTTTATTTTACTTTGTTATTTGTATGAATTATTGTCATTTTTGTCCTTTAAATACTAAAATATTCACTTCTATTTTGGTCCACCTGATTATATAATTTTTAAATATTATTTCATAATTTGATCAGTAACTCAGTACTTGAGTAGATTTTTTTTTTTTTTTTTTACCAAATACTTTTACTCAAGTAATTTCTTGGATGGCTACTTTGTACTTTTACTTGAATAAAAATAAGTTGAAGTAGCTAACCCTAACCCTAACCCCTGCCAACCTCTGGAGACAGATTAATGATGATGGTTGTGATGAACTACATTACCCATAATCCCCCAGCGTGCCTAAGAAGGACACCATTCAAGGCTGCAGTCGATGCAGGATTCCGGCGGATGCAGAGAGACAGAAAATAATGACTTCCCGCTCGGACAGGTACACCCCGCTCCCATTCGTTGCTTTTGCCTGTTTTTAAATGACAAACACAGGAAAACAAATAATTACGTGTTTATTAACCGCATCCATTCCGCGGCAACTTGGTTATCCTGTGACGTAACGCTGACCACATTCACCCTGACGCGCTCTGTTTCTGCCACTTCATCCAAACTAAAACATCTATCATCCATATGTGACAAAAGCTGCGAATACATATTTATATTAATGTGTATTTATTAGTTCACTTACATCGTTGTTTATCAAACACGGAGTTAAAAGTAAGTGAGGGGAATTACGTCACGGCATACGTCACAGATGGGTAGGAAACCTCTAGATCTCCATCCACCAAGAGAATAACGTGAATCTGTCTGTGTTTTGGGTTCACGATTAAACTATTCATTCAGATTGAATTTGTTATTCTGTAGTTACACTGCTTGTGTAACTTTTTCATTTTGGTCTTTTAAATAAAACTGTTTGCTTATAACTTTATATTTTTGTCTGATGACGTTTTAAATATTAAATCAGATGTTCTGAACATGTGAACAGAATACTTACGTAAATATATGTTGATACATCTCCTATGCGCTTACCTGGTTACAATTTTTTGGTACTATACTAGCAGTAGGTGACACTGGAATTTTATCACAATATTTTGTGGTACTATTACCGTTATATTATCATTTGTTTGTTTTTGTTATTGTTATATAACAGATTATGAAACACTTACATGGTGTACATGGTATGGATGGTTGGTACTATAGTGACATATATTTGAGTAACTTCCTGTACTATCCTGTACTTTTTACTTTTACTTTAGTAATTTTATTATGAAGTATTTCTACCCACCGAATGAAAAACAAACATGTTTTAGCCAAAATTTCACCAGACACAGACACACACCTGCAGTTTTTGCTGAACTTTTATTTGAAAACTGATTTGGAAAAATGTTTCTTTTGCCTGATTTTGTTATTTTTTTTTGTTACTTATATGAATTATTGTCATTTTCATCCTTAAAATGCCCAAATTTCCACTTAACTTTTTATTTTGGTCTCTCTGATTGTGTATTAAATGATTGATAATTTGATCGGTTACTCAGTACTTGAATAGACATTTTACCAAATACTTTTTCACTCTTAATTGAGTGATTTCTTGGACGGCTACATTTTACTGTTACTTGAATAAAAATATTTGGCTACAACACGGCGACAGTTTTAACAAATATGTAATAATCATATTTTTTATAAAAGTTACATACTGCCGTTTTAAATGGTTAAAATAATAATAAAAAATGCGGTTAATTGATTAACCATCAGAATAATCGATAGATTACTAAAATAATCATAGCTGCAGCCTTAATCTGATGTGTTCTGGACTCAGCGGTCATCCGGTGAAGAGCACCTGGTCCTCTTTGCGTTTCCAGGTGTCTCTATTTATACCAGCCGAGCGGCTCTTTTCCGTCAGTGATCCTCTTAGCGTCCCACGCTGTGGCAGCAGCGTGGAGCAGCTTTACCGATGACGGTTCAGGCTGCAAGCCGAGCTGTTTGCCTGAGCTGCAAGCAGCAACAGGTTCGTCCACGGCCGAGGGCCCGCCGGGTGTTGTTTCGGGGAGGTTGCCACGGTAACCGACCGGCTAGAGAGTAGCGAGATGTCAAGCGGATCGGATATGTCCCTGCTTGACTGCACCGGAGCCCGGATCTCCGGGTGCTGGTCACTGAGAAGCGACCGCAGGTAAGCGCTGACTGGACCGTGTTGTTGCTCATCACCGGTGGGAGGAAAGCCCCCCCCTCCCCAGGACGGTTTTCATATGTGGAGAGAGATTTAATAAACGGTCTCCAAACGCGGTGTGTTCAGAGGTCAGAGGTCAGGGGAAATGCAGCATCTGGATTTAGGTGTGGGATTAATTTAAATGGGGAAGTCATTAGTTTTCATTTCCATTCATGTCTCATAAAAAAAGAGAAAGAGCCTGAGTTTAGCTAGCAGCACTGCTAGCTACATTCAGGCTAACTGTAGCCGTTATGAGGGCTGGGCGATAAATTGACTACATCGATTGATTGAATATTTGTCTTTTGGTAATTTAATTTTTGTAAAATCTGGGCTTATTTTTTTTTTTACTTTGGTTTTACCAACGCACTTCTTGGATTTCCAGAGTTCATAGCAGCTCTCCAAGGGCGGCCATCTTGTTTGGCATGCGTGTTTTCGTTTTATTTGGACTTTGAATTCAGGTCATCTGATGAAATATAAGCCTAATTAGACTGTTCGTCCATCCGTCCGTCCATCCATCCATCAAACTATCAATCCATCCATCCACTGGATTGATAGTTTCAATCCATCTGTCTGTCCATCCATCCCTCTTTCTCTCCCCAGCTTTAAAATCCTTCCAGAAATGTTACCAAACTCATCACAGGTGTTTAGATTTAACTAAGAAATTGGACATTCCAGTCTTTAAGTGTTTTTAATTTTGACAGGAGAAATGCATCATAACCCTGAGAGAATGAGACCAAAGCAAATGTGACTTGTGTTCGTTTTAGAGAGAGAAACATTAAAAAATAGCCTCACAGCATCACCAAGCATTTGGATTTATTGTGTGAAAAATGTCATCAGAAGTCAAAGCTGAACTCTGAAGCTGTTCTGGAAATGCTGCCATAGACGATACAGCTGGATCAGATCAGATCTGCTGCTGCAGCTCGCCATGCGTCGTCTCTGACCCGCCTGCTGCTTGTTGTGCTGCAGTGGGAGCGGAGAGGACTCGCTGGACCGGCTCCTGCCTCACGCCGGGGCCCCCCGCAGGAAGAGCGCCACCTCTCTGAGTAAAACGGAACCACCTCTGCTCCGCACCGGCACACGTACCATCTACACCGCCGGCCGCCCTCCGTGGTACGACGAGCACGGCGCTCAGTCCAAAGAGGCTTTCGTCATCGGTATGATGCCGTTTCTCCTCCTTCATGTTACAGAATCCACCATTTTGTACCGTTCTCTCTTCATGTCCATCAGGGCCGGCCCAAATCTTTTGGGGGCCCTGAGCAGATTTTCATTTTGGGCCCCTCATACCAACAGATCCTTCATCATTCCTGACATACCAGCTATCATGAGCATAATTTGTAATTAGCTTGCACCATACCAGTGTTACTACAGCTGTTGATTTTACAGGGTAGTAAACTAAAACAAATTATTTTTATTTTTATCCTTGGGCAGAAATCTGCAACACACAACAACATGGTTACACAAAAGTGAAACAACTTAAAACATATGTGCAAGTTTAAAACCAACGTAGAATCCCTTTGCATGTTTTTAAGAAAAAATTCTAACGAAATAAGATTTAGTTCAGTCTGGAGCTGATTCCACTCTGAAAAGGAAATGCTTGCTGCCATTTTTCAGTTTGAACATTTTAAAATGCAGTGTGGTATTTAAGTGTGCCATATTACCTGAACTATTTGAACGTGACATAGGCTAACAAAATGCTAAATTTACAGTAAGCAAGTTAAACAACTATAACAATAATAGAAACTATTTTTCCATGTGTAAAGCATTTAGATTGTATTATTTTATGCTATGCATCTGGTGTTGACATCTTTTAATGAGTTGAAACCCATTCCTTTGAACGTTTATTGCTTATTATGTTGCTGTACTTTTATTTGTAATTTGGAGCATTCAATAGACTCAGAAAATACAAAATTATTCTAAATATATAGTTTTTTTTATCATGCTAGCTTTGTGTTTTTGGGGGCCCCCTGGTGGTGTGGAGGCCCTAAGCAGCCACTTAACTCTCATTACCTTGGGCCGGCTGTGATGTCCGTGAACACTTTAATGTAATCAGTCATTCATACCACCAGACAACATTAGATTCACCCAGAACAGCTTAGATCTGCGTGTCTGCAGGGCTGTGTGGGGGCAGCGCCTCAGGCAAGACCACCGTGGCCAACAAGATCATCGAGGCGCTCGATGTGCCGTGGGTTGTGCTTCTGTCTATGGATTCTTTCTACAAGGTGAGCAGTTCTTCCTTTTCTGTACGTTGCTCATGCTTATACGTGGATTTACTGCAGGAAGAAATCGTCTTTAGAAGGGAGAATTTTCATCCTCTTGCTGTTTTGTTGTGCCGATGTTTTCAGTCACAGATAGAACCACTTAACAAGCCGTCATGCTTTCTGTTTGGCTGCATGTATCATGCATGATTATGCCATTGCTGCTATTAAATGTAAACAGGTTAGGATAGATCTATGGGCTTTACGAAGCATGTTTGTTACATTTTTTGCACAAAAATTCTTTAAAAATTTGATTTTAGTCTGCTCAGTTTGAGCTCCTTTCAGAATGAGCTGTTTTGGTGCATCTTGTCATTTTAAATCCAAATAAGCTGCTGCTAGCAACTCAACGTTTGCACTCGCACGTGAAAATAGCGGCAATTAGATGCGCAATTATACAGCCGTACATCATTGAAAAGCATTAGTAAGGCCTCCTGGACAACCAACAAAAATGCAGCAAGTGGTTTCTTTCTGGTAAGTCAACAACGAAACACTTATGTTTTTCAGCAGCCATTGTACAGCACAACAAAACAAAACAAATAAGGCCCAGGAGCTGCTGTTGTTGTTGCCTTAAGCACAGCTAATTCATCATTTATTAATTTAATTTTCCTTAACATCCCAGTTGTTTCTGTGTGTCTCCACTTTATTTTTTATATGTATTATTATTTTATATGCCTTTGGGGGTTTCTATTTTTTAAATTTCACTGTGCTTTCTTTCTTGCACAATGAAAGACAGAAAGAAAGTAAAAGAAAGGGAGAAAGGAAGGAAGGAATATTAATTCTGAAAAAAAAAACATTTGGTTGCTAGGTAACAGCTGGGCTTGGTTGTGGTTGCTAGGTGACGGGCAGTGCCTGATGATTTGTGACATTAGATTCCGGAGGTTTCTGAAATGGCTCATTTTCCAAACACCCACAAACATCAATTTACTGACAATAAAAACGTGTGGATGTTTTTTTTTAAGTGCTTCGGCTGTTTTTAGAAGCAGTATAAACCCAAACGAGGGAACAGAAACGTACAAAATGTGAATTTACGTGATAATATGTCACTTGATAGTCCATTAGACTCGGTTTGACTGTGGACCGAATAACAGAGATTCTGGCGTTACGAATAGTTAGAATGATTTACCAAAGAGCTGCTTGTTTTCCTGAGGCATCACGGCGTCTTGAAAAGGTCTCCATGCTGTGTTTGCTGCAGGTTTTGTCCCCAGAGGAGCAACTCCTGGCAGCGCAGAACGACTACAACTTTGACCATCCGGGGGCGTTCGACTTTGAGCTGCTGGTGGCCACACTGCGGAAGCTGAAGCAGGGAAAGAGCGTCAAGATCCCAGTGTATGACTTCACCACACATGGGCGTCAGAAAGACTGGGTACGCATCGCTCTGATCACGGATCAAAGTGTATTTATTACTGCACTGCAAAAATACAAAATATTTTTGTCTAGTTTCTAGTGCAAATATCTAACTTGTGTGTAACTTTTCAGCAAGATATAAGGGCTTGTTTTAACAAAATAATTCCTTCATATTGATGAAACCATTCTAGCTCCACTGGCTGATTATTTCACTTATAACAAGATATTTTTCCCATGTTGTAGATTAAATAGTCTGCCAGTGGAACTGGTACTTTTTTAAATCAATATTAAGGAATTATTGACTCAAAGCAAGCTCATATCCTGCTGAAAATTCAATTATAAATTAATTTATAATTTAATTTATGAATTAATTTATAAATGAATTATAAATTAAGGGCTGTTGTAAACTAATATTTTAGTAATCGAGTAATCATTCGATTATTCTTGTTATTAATCAGGTAATTGGATAAAAAAAAGATAAAATAAAACATTGGTAAATCTAATATAACAACGCGTATCGCATATCAACATCAGTCCAATTTTTCACATTTGAGCTTCTCTAACAGTTACTTTTCTGTAGTTTAGAAAATTAACCTGTAACAATAATAGCTCACTTTGTTAACTTGAAGAAAAGTTATACAAAAATCTGACATTAATTTAATGTAATAATGAAGAGGCAGGCTCACAAATAGCCTAACTATTTGTGAGCAGGCTATTATGAAAAAATGTCTATACTCCAGCTTTCTGTTTCTGTTTTCATCTTCAGTCAGTTTAATAGAGGAACTCTCACCTTGCAGCCATTTATAGCTTTGTGTTCATGTTAGCGACGGGATTTGACTATGAGGGGCCGTTAAGGACAAAAACTGTTTTATCTCTCACACACTACTAAAAACTCACACACACACACACACAAAATATTAAAATTGCACATATATACTATTGAAATGTCACACACTATTTTTTGTCTCACATAAAACACTAAGATTGCACTTATAGACTAATAAAATATAGACTCACCTTGTGTATGTGTGAGAGACTCGATGTTTGTGTGTGAGAGTGATGTCACGGAAGAGGCGGGGCATCATTTGGAGATCAGATCGCGCATGCGTTGATACGACAATGACGTCAGCTTCATGCTGGATACTGGAGCTCCACGGTGTAGCTCAAGGCTAATCCGATTTATGGACGCTAATTTCGGCCAGCCGTTCTCTCCCGCTCCCTCCTCAAGCGCTTGGAGGTTCACTTAGGGCTTACTCCGGGGT
>CAEGAE010048274.1:0-115245 GCA_903067095.1 Girardinus metallicus
TATGATGTAAAGCACTTTGAAATGCCTTGTTGCTGAAATGTGCTATACAAATAAAATTTGATTTGATTTGATTTGATCTGTATTTAAAATGTTTTGTAGATGTCTCAACCTGATCCGTCCTCCACAAGCTTCAAACTCTCTGATGATGCTTCCAAAGGAAGAAATACTAAAAAATCTGAAGATGACTCTGATGATAAAAGTTCTGAATTAGAGAGCAATGATTCTGACAGATGTTTAAGAGAAAAGGTGTTGAAGGAGGTAGGACTCACGAGCACTGCCTTCATTGGTCCTGCATTTCCTCCACAAGCGATCTCCACCAAGCCTGACATTGAAGACTCATTGAGTATGTTTTACAAAGAGCTTGAGAAAATTGATACACCAGATCAATCTTATCAGATTAGTGATAATCAAGAGAAAGAAGATGTTCAGCCTAACCTCAATCTGCCTGAACTACCTACCAGCAAACACTCTCAGGATATACCTGATGGGAAAATGGTCTCCACCTCAAGTTTTCTGGGAATAAACAGTTACCAGAGCAACAGTGGACCAACTAAGTCCTCCTGGGGTCACTGGTATCAAAATGAGCCATACCAGCTCAAAAGGCCAAGGCCAGTGGGTAACCAGTGGGATTATCCTCCACCACCTAACAGGCCACCTGATCTTAGATTTCACAGGCCACCTTTCCCTCACCATTCACACCAGTCTGCATACTCAAATCCACAAAACAGTCCAGCCCCCATCCAAGTCAACCAGAACAGCTCAAGAATGATGAACCATCATCACAAGGATTTTCATCCTCCACCATTTTCAAGTCGTCCACCCCCAAACGTGTTCATCCCTCCTCCTCCTCCTCAGGGCCGTCATGAAAACCCCCCACAGAACTTTGGATGGAATGATCAGAGTTTTTATGACACAGATCTGAATGACGTACCTGTTAGGTGGTCTGGGGAACGAAGAGAAGAATGGCAGCGGTGCAGTGACGATTACAACAGGCCTCCGAGGTTTATGCCAGAAAATGAGCCATGGGAACAACAGCATGACTACCGACCCTACGAAGAGAGGTGCGAGTATCAGCCTGATTTGGTGCTGATCTTAATGAGGGGATTACCAGGATCTGGGAAAACCACACTTGCCAGGTACACCTATGAGTAACCAAACTTGCTTGCTGGTATTTGTATTGGATTTCCCTATTTATTTTTCATTTGTATGAACAACTCTTTTAGAGAACTGCTCTCCTCTGGCCCAAGTGGAGTAATTCTCAGCACGGACGACTACTTTGCTCAAAAAGAAGATTACCACTATGATCCAGGCCTTCTAGGGGCGGCACATGAATGGAACCAAAGCAGAGGTGAGGTCTCAGTAAATTCATGTTCAGACTCAGAGAATTGTGGATTAGAAAAAAAAAAAAAAGTTTTACAATCACAAGATTTCATGACATCTTGGATCAGTACAGTCTTTTCTGGATTGTTTAAATGAATGGTGTTTATGTTCAATTCCATATCAGCTAAGGATGCCATGCATGATGGTTGCTCTCCTATTATTATTGACAACACAAACCTCCAAGCTTGGGAGATGAAACCATATGTCAAAATGGTAAGGTGCTTCTTATTTATTTCTTCAATGTTCAAAAGGCTAGCACATGAAGGTGTCATTATGAGCACTTAAAAGTTAAACGAATTAACACATTTAGTTTTTCATGCAAAAGATAATAATTTGCAGTGCTTGCAGGATCCTAATTTGCCTTACTACATTTTTATCCTCATATTCCTTTAAGAGGCTTAAATGTGCCAAGATGCTCTGGATTAGGTTTTGAATTACATTTAGTTATCCTAATCTGACTTACATTTGTATGTTCGTTCAGTCGTTGGCTCCTCTCTTTTTAAATGTGCTGATGCATTTGTTCATTAAAAGTGAAAAGTTGCTGGAACAGTGTGACAAAACTCTAAACCCCATGATGCAGAGCAGCAAAATGTCCAGATTGTAAGGAGTTAAATGCAGGGCATTCAACTATCCCTCTGACAACTGAAAGAATTGTCCTCCGCCAATTAATTACATCAGGGAGTTCAATTAAAATAACTATTTAAATTATTTAAAACCAGCTAGTTTGTCACGGTAAGGAACAAAGTTTTCAAGCTTTACCTAGAAAGCAGGGATTTCAGTTGTTTCTGTCTGAGAGGTGCTGTTCTTTAATCTGAAGGGCAAAGTACATAGATCTGCAAACAAAGAGCAGAGTAATAAAACCGATGATCATAGAATCTAAAGATCTAATGGTAAGGTACAGTTCCGAAAAAGATAAAGAATATGCACAAATGGAACCTGAAAGCAGATTTTATATTTTGCTAAATAGAACTTTGCAATGATTATAACCAAAACCATTTGAATGCATGTTGAAGTATAGATTTTGAGACTCGTTCTTTAGAGAAATAACTTACTTGCTAGGAACTTGGTTGTAAACAAATTGCATATTGACTTTTTTACTCATCTAATGTGATTACATGGCTGGTTTATATACATTCTTACTAATAAGAATGTATATAAATAATTCTTATCAATTTAACAAAATTAACCCTACATAAATGTTTCTGTTACATTCAGGAATATTTTTTCTTACCTTTCCCAGTTGGGTGGTCATAATGTTTTGCTTACTTACACTGTAGTCAATAAACAATTTAAATTAATTTTACAGGCCTTGGACAGAGGATACAAAGTGGACTTTTATGAACCTGACACCAGCTGGAAATTTGATCCTTGTGAATTGGAGAAGTAATTGGAATATTTTTTTTCTGTAGATATTTTTTAGATTTTAAAGCGGCACTTTATAACCCTTCCTTTTGTACTTTACCTTCAGGAGGAACAAACATGGCGTTCCTCAGGACAAGATTGCTCAGATGATGGATCGCTTTTCATTTCCCATCTCCATAGACATTGTCATGAATTCACATGAACCAGCTCACGTCAACCAGAGACGTCGACCAGAGCAGCAAATTAGGAAAAAAATGCATTTTTGTTAGTTTTTCCAAGAGAAAAAACCTCTAATTTTACCAAAAGAGTAAGACTTGCACTCATGTAAATGTCTCTTTTGGTAATTTATGGTTTTTAATTTATTACTTTGTATATTGTAAATTTTATAATGAAAAAAACGAATCTATATTTTTAAAGGTGTGTTGTTTTTTTTTTTTTTTGTTAGTTTTTTTTTTTTTTTATCTAATTACCGCAAGGGGAAATCAGATTTGTATATATTTTCCATCAAATATTTCATATGTAATTTTTTTTATTTTTTCAATATGCAGCTATGTTTTAAAAAGATTCCTATTTGTCTTGCACCAATTCCGTCCTTATCAGACCAAACTAGTGCAGTTTTCTGTCTTTAATAAATTCTCAGACATAACACTGTTCTGTTTCAGGATTTATTTGTCTGTGGCTCAACCAGTACAAGGCAAGGAGTTGCTTTGCCGAAGAATATGGTCTTGTACATTTAAGTAATGCGTAAGCTTTGGGCATACGTCATTGCATTTTAAAGCTACAAGGTGTTTTTATAGTGTTTTTTTTTCTTTTTCTCAGTTATTCCATATAAGATGCAATACTTCAAAAAGTTTAGTCACTTGGTGTTCTTATGGAACCTGGTTCTGCCTGAGATTTCTTCTTGGTAAAGGAAATTTATCATCTACACTGTTGTCAACTGTTTGCTCATTAGAAGGACTTTTGCAAAGTCACTGACTTTATGCAATGCGTTAGGTTTTCATCAGTAAGACCTTTCTTAGCAATATCAACCAGGATCAGTATTTCAATACCCTTAGCCAGGGAACTTGTCTTTGAATACTGTGGAGTGTGAAAGTGAAAAACACACACAAAGATTCAGTAATAGAAACAGAATTTCTTGTCATTTCTGCTGACCAGTGCTGTATAACCTGTGTGTAACTCAAACAAGTTAAAATGATAATACATTGCGAAACTGCTTCAGTGCAGAATTTTTCTCTGACATTATGAGATTACTCTGTGTCTCAGGAAATAAGTCGTGGTCTCCTTGTTCCCTCTGGTGCTCATTAGAGCAGCACACAGGTGCTCTATGGTGGAACTTTTTTTTTTTTCTCATAATCACGCCTGTGCGAAGTACCCAGAGCAGTCATTCTCCTCGTATGAGACTGAGACTGCTTTTATTTCGTGGTCAGTGTATTGGGTGATTTTTTATTTTTATTTTTTTTAATTATTTGTTATTTTAAGCATACCTCTGTTTTTTGGGATTGCTTTTTACAATCTCTATGAAGGTTTTGGGAATGATTTCCCATTCTCGTGCATCATGATATTGTAGAATAGAAAAATCCTTTATTGTCCCACAGTGGGAATATTCAGGTCTACCAGCAGCAAGTTAAAAATAGGTGTAAGAAAACATATTCATAAAAATGTAAAAAGTCTAAAAAAATACAAAACATAAAAAACATAATACGTTATGGTTATTAACGTAGCACACCCGGATTAATTGAGATGTGCAACCAAGTAGGCTAATTAAAAGAAAAAATTACAAGTGTATGAAAAACAGAAAATTTTGTTAAAGATATTGGTCATATGTATTATTCTCTCGTAGATTTTACACCATGCAGTTGTTCGAGGTAGCATACTCAACACGCGGGCGTTTTGCTGCTGGTTAAGAGGTTAAATAACGGAATTAAAAACATCACGTGTCTTGACTGTAATTTCTCTTTTTGTGCTCCCTACCTCCTAAAAGCAGTTTTTTTTACTTTGACCTCATGACATTGTTGGCATTGTTGGCACTGTCTTGAGCTGATCTGACAGTAACGTCAAGTTTGGCTTTTGAGTCAGCACAAAGTTTGCGACCCTTGTTCCTCAGCATCTGCAAACTATGCCCGGAGATTTTATATGGCCTTCCGCTTCATAGCTGAGTTGCTGTCGTTCCCAGTCGCTTTCACTGTCAGATTCTACCACTAACTTAGTGAGGAAATGCCATTACTGGATTTGTTGCACAGGATACATCTGAGGAAAACAACCGTACAAAAACCTTTGTACGGCCGTTTGCAGTACATGCTTAGTTTCTTGTTATTATACCTATGGCAATGGAAGTAATTGGAACGTCTAAATGCAACAATTTATCTGGGAAAACTAGTATTTCTGGTAACTTAGTGGAGATTTCAAAGAATTATGAGTGTTCATTATAAATTGAGATTATCTGCAGAATAAGTGTGATGTGTAGCAAAACCAGTATCAGTGGTTGTTCAGATTTTTGATTTCTGACAGGAGACTTATATGATCCTGTGGTGCCTTTCTGATCTGAAAATGCATTGAGTAGAAGAATCCGATGAAGATATTAACATGCTTTTATTTAAAGCTTTAAATGCACTGGGAATCACAGATATCCCCCTGAGGAAATCCCTTACAGGTGAAAACGCCCAGTTGGAAGTCACACCCCTTTGAGTCCACAATCCCAGCTGTAAGATCTGCAAACTCACATGGCTCAGAACCTCAGTAGATTGCCTTGCATGGCTTGTGATGACATTTACTGATGCTAAACACAATTGATGTGAAAAGCACAAAGTGGTGTGTGGCTGAGAGCTTGTAGTGAAATTGATATGAAAGGTGGATGCCACTCATTTTAGATTTAAAAAAATAAAAATGTTTTCTCTCCTGTACAAGTATTCTCTATTTTGTTGATCAATTTGTTGATCAATCACATAGTCAATTTAAATTTATAAACTTGTTGCCTTGGCATGCTTTACACAGATACTGACTGATGTTCACATTTCATAGTGCATTAGTTGGCCATAATTGGTTTGGAGAGACGGTTATGATTGTAGGCAGTCTTAAGGACACAGTGACCTCTTAAGAGATGACAGAATTGTAAAGGGTGTTTTGGAGCAGCAGTGGCTGCAATGAAGTGTGTGAGCTGTATCATGAATTATAGCCAGTGACATTGTTATTATAATGAGAAACCATATTGCTTAAAGAAAACATGAAAATGAAGGTGATTCTGGATAATTCAGCAATTACGAGAAGTTGAAAATTTCAGACTACTTCATCCAATTTTTGGCATTAGTTTTATGATTTTGGTTCCTTCTAGTAAAAAGATAGAAATCTCTGATGCCCTTTCCATGTTATATTTCTTGACCCAACAGCAGACTCTTACCCCATCATAGTTAGGGTTTTAAATAGTTATGAATTCAAAACCATAAAAAAATATTGTATCATTCCCACTGTTGGTTCTGTTATGTTTCAGTCTTGAAACAGCATTGTTTACTGCAGGTTTTAAACATTAATGAATTGTTTGCCAAATCACTGATGAGTGTCTGAAGAGTGAGATCAAAGATTACTTTACATTTTAACATTATTTTTCAAATAGATTTTTGCTTGTTTAATGCTTCTAATTAGATTTTGTGTAAAACTGTTTGGATTGCTTCATGCATGAACGGTGCTATACACATAAACCTGCCTTGAATACAGTAATGAAGTGTTGCCGGCAGAAAGAAGGCTACTGTAAATTTTGGGGTTTTGAATATAAGTTGTCATCTCACAAAATTTAAAACAAATTTGAGTATAAACTTTGACTAAGCCACTCCAAAACCTTATTGCTATTGTTGCAGAATGTGTGGTTCCATTAATTTCACCAAACTGTCCATATCCTGAACCAGCAACCCTCCCCTACTACTAAAAACTGAAATTCTTAACATGTTTTTTTTTTTTTTTGTTAAGTCCAAAATTAACCTTTGTGTTTTCTTCTTTGGTCAGCTGTGTCTTGAGGTTTTCCATGGTTATTTTTTTCTTTATGTTAAATCATGAACCTTGATTGACAGGTGAAAATGAATCATGCACTGTGGTGATGTAGGTATGGTGTCTCTTGTGGATTCTTGGATGGGGTTAGACACTCCTGGGAAGGTTGGACTGCTGTTACACATTTTCTTTTTTTTAACCGATTATGTTCTCTGAAAGATCCTATTCATATAACTTTTTTTATTCTACAGATCTGGTGGTAATAGGGCCCAGGTGAGGTTACTGAAACTCACATTTCTACATGGTGTAGCAAGAAAGCCAATGACTTTTGCCTACACAGGGCCAAATTGGCTTGACTATTTTTGAAATCTGCTTTTGCATTTGTTCAGTTTATCTTTGTCTGATGTTAAAGTTGTGTTGAAGTTCAAACATATTTCAGTGTGACCAATAAAAGTTAAAGTAAAATAAAACATGTACAGGGCAAATAGGAAAGTACATTTTTTATTTTAAAAATATATGTGTTTTCCCATTAATCAATATTACTTTAACTCAAAGGCACATTGTGAGAATCTCTTTGTTGCTTTTTCTTATTTTCAACATGTAATATTTCTTTATTTTCAGGACTGAAGTATTTCGTGGAGCAGTTATCACATGTGTTAAGCCTAAATAATACTCCAGTTCATGCAGAAACCAAAGTTGACCTTTACACGTGGACTCTCAGACTTTGGGCTTTCACAGTAAGAGCAGCTCTGTCAAGTCTGATTGTAATAAAAGAAAGAGCATCAATCATTTTGGAAGCAAACTTTGCATTAGTGACTTCTTAAAAGCCTGCTTGCAAATAATCTCCCTATTTTTAAGTTAGAAATACTATATTTTAGCAGTTGTGTTTTGCTCTCTTGAATGTATCTTTAACACCTGCATTAATACAAAAATTTCAACAATGATTCAGTGTTTTTGTTTTTTGCACTTTTTCCCTAACCAAATCCATCTCACATGTCAGCATTGGTCACAGGGGATTGACTCGTGTAGAAAAGTACAACCAAGACTTGCCAACCATTTGTGTAACCATGACACAATATGCAGCTCAACAACAGGAAACCAGAAACAGGAAAGGTCATCTATGGAGGGGCTAAAGACTTTGTGCTTCTTCCTGGGAAGAGAGCTGTCCAAAAAATGAGCAACTCAAACATTGTAAACGAGGTGTGTATTTGTGATAATTATCTGTGTGCTTGCGTGCACACATTTGCATGCCAGGTGACTTCAGGTTTGTTATGTGAGGAAGCCAGCAGCTGCAAAGAGCAGGCGTGCTTAGAATGATGATTATGTAAGCCAGTTGTGATAAGTGATTTGTGCTCCCTGAATGGCAGTGATGAACCTCTTACTGCTGCTAATGACCAGAAGACAAAAAAAATCAGAGCGGGCTCACCAGAGGACAACACAAACGAAATGTAGGAGGGGAATGGGCTCTTAATTTCCCCCACTGAAAAACACATTGCTTCTTGCATAATCCATGTTTCACGAGTTTCTAAGTAGAAAATCAAGATAAACAGGAACCTGATTTCTAAGGTACAAATAATTTTAAAAATCATTTAAGTGTAGTTTATTTTTGCTGTCATCTTTCTGCAAAGTCAATTTACACTGATTGAAAAAAGGGGACCAAGCATGAAATTTAAAGCTCTCGTGCGCTGTCAGCTGCCGTTCACGTTGTTTGTTGTGTTTGTCACGTGAGGCCGACAGCCAATAACAACCGTGTGTCGCGACCGCACAGCTTGTCATCTATGTACACACCAACGGTTGATCGGCCTAGTCAAGTTCACCTCATTTAGAGCAGAAGCAAGATTTTTTAGCCTTCAAAATAAAAACGCAAATAGAAACAGAAGCGTGGTTGTCCAACTCACTGCTTTTTTGGGTTTATTTTTGGATGTGGACATGGATGTCATAGACTCCTTCATAAAACAATCAAAGCCAGAGTTTATGACTTTTGTTGAGTGTGTGTTGTCTGAAATTACCAGTTCTAAGCTGCCAAGTGAGATAGTCAGAGTACAGCGTTGGCTGACTTGTCTAAGAGTGAGATGACTTTGTGGCTGATGGTGTGATGTACTAATGACACTTGGGCCGCTTTCTGGAAACTGCTGGTATTTTCAGATGTTAAATGGTGAAAAGTTTCAAGTTTGATTTCAGTTTTCAGACAGCAGGCTTGTTTATGTGTGCTTAGGACCCTGGGACAACCAGACTTGTGTGTCATATAAATAATTCCTTCCTTTTAACACACACTGTACTGGCCGAGTGAAAGTGCGCCAAGAGAAAACAGATCTCTAGACTTCAACCAAGAGTGAAAACAGAACAAAACTGATAAGATGTCACACACCACTGATTAATTTTCCCTTATATCAATGAGATGTACAATACATATTTAATATTTAGTTCTCTAAACTCTGTGTAGCTCCAATGTTTTTGCTGTTCTGCCTTCGCGCTTTCGGACTTTTATTTTGAAATGCACCACAGGAAGTGTACTCTTACACTCTCACCGCCTTGCCTCGTGAGGAGCCCAACATGCTATGGATATGATGCCGTGCTGCGGTTGCTCTCCAGGCGGTCACACACTCAGACGGGAGGTGTTTTCATAAATTTCGGTTCACTCCAGCCGTCCTCCCCACGCTGTCCACAATGTTCCCGCCGCCTCTGTGACCAGCACCTGCCACCCATCCTCATGACGGGTCGACCATTTAGATCCATCGCCTGGAGCACTGAGGGAAGTTTAACTCCGGCGAGCTGAGGATAGGGGCGGATAATTACACCACAACAGTAAGTGAATTTAACACTGTGTTCATTCTTAAACTATATTTGAACAGTCAATTCAGTGCATGAATTAATTTTTATTTAAGGTCAATTGCCTTTATATTTAGAAATACATAGGGAGTGAAGCATTTGGCGTTGAGGTTTTTATTTAAGCTGACGGAAAATCCAGTTCAGAAATTAAGTATGTCTAACTATTTATTTTTAAATTCGCATAAATCAGTTTGAATACCTGGTTTAAATTAGGAAGTATTATTTTTTTTAAATCCCCAAGCTATCTTGTGCCTTTGAGTAAACTCAATATTTATTGTTAATTTTTAAAACAGTACCAGCTTTGAGGCTGTTTTTATTTCATGAGCCATTTCTTCATATTTTTGATGGAACGACAACTGTTGTCAGACCTGATGGATAAATCAGTTCCTGTTCCTCCCTCTGCTCAGATATCTGTTTTTGAAGTATATCATTTCTGGGCTACCGTTTTATGTTTTGCAACATAAAACCAGAATTATTTGGGTTTAATGCAAACAGTTTTTAGCTATCAGTTGTGCATAATTCTATATCTATATAACACTTTAATCTCTCTCTTTTATTTTTGTATTTAAACTGACTGATTAACAATTATCCACCAATTGTCCCGTTCATCCAACAGCTCTGTGTCTGTCAGGCATTGCATCTGTCCCCTGATTTAATTTTAGCTCCAATTGTCAGTCAGAGCCAGTGCTGTAGCCCTCCCAGCTGCTGGTTACATAATGTCAGCTGAGGACTCCCACAGTCTACTGAGCAGAAGAAAGAACTACAATTCTAACACTTATAATATAGTAAATGAGGCTGCATTAAAGCTTTATGTGGAGGATGTTTTACTTCCACTCTGCTGGGATGATGTAAGTATCCAGAAATAGGTCTGACAGAGGGATGCTGGCTAGCCTACTTTCACAAGCAGAAGAGTACATGGGCAAACCTCCTGATGCACACTGAGGAGATGGATCTGGCAGTTTATATAGACTAAAACAGACATTTAATATGTCTCAGCTCAGTCTTTCCCATGCATATCCTGTTCCCACAATCCTCATTGTGTGCACACTGTAAAAGAGATCAGGCTGTCTTTTGGAAGAGATATAGGGGTAAATGTCTGGCATTATATGGATCATTAGCTCCCACTGATGTGCTTTGGTTAAATTAGTGAGTTTCTTCACTGATTGACTTTAAAGAGCTGGATAGGTTTGTTAAATTGTTCAGGCATGAATTTTGCAGTGTCTACAGAAGACCGTATTAATAAATATAAACGTGAAGCTTTCCGCTTGTTGCTGAAGAAGCAGTGAAAGTTTTTTTTTTTTTTTTTTTTTTTTCTTTGCTGCTTGATTTTTGCAACAGATGCTCAAACAGGTGTGTCTGATGTGAGGCCTTTCATCCAACGCTTTCATTTCACAGGAATAATGCACCTGTCACCGTATTGCATGGAGCAGAAAATCTGAGAACAAAAACCTGTCAGGTGTTGCATTGTGGCCAATATCTCTCAGAGAGACTTTGAAGCAGATGGGCTTTTTCAATAAAGGTTTTGTTCAGTTTGGAACAGCTTGTTTGAATTTGATTTGAATAAAAGTTTTCATTTCTGATTATATTGTGTGCAAACCACATCAAGACTGGCTTGACTGGAGTAACGTGCGTGTGTGTGTGGTTAATGGTTGAATATTATTTTTGCTCATGCATGCGAAACAATAAAGATCAGCTCAAGGGAAATTGAAAAATTTCACATCCATTGTGTACAGCTTAGTTTATAAATAGAAATGTAGTGATTTACAAGGTAAATGGAGATGTGCTGAGAAATTGGCTGCTGACCAGAATTACATGATATTCACCTTGTTCATCCCTAGTGAGTTGTGAAAAACTTAAAAATACAATATTTTTTCAGTTGGTTAATGCACCATGTGCAACTACTGCAGGGTTAAAGCCCAGCATTGTGGATGGCTGCTATTACTGACAGAAGAAGATTCGAAGTTAGCTTGTAATTGAAAAGAGCTTTAAAATGGAGTCTAAGGAAGCCCAGAGATGAGAGATGGAAACTGGTTTGTCTTCATGTTGAGATATGTCTGCCTTTCATTCAGGTTGCAAAATGGAATGAGAGAGGGTGAGACTTGAAGCAGGTAACACAAAGGTTGGATTGTTTACGGTTGTTTTCTGTCCATTTGAAATGTCAGTCTTTGAAATATGCTGCATTTAGAAAGATGCATGTTTGGGGAAAAAAGTACAAAGCCCACATTTTAGCAATACTATCTCTGCTAATTGTGCTAATTGCTAGCATGGCTAAAATAATTTAAAAAGTCAACTTTTTGTCAAAGTCAAATTATTGTTTTAAAATAATGTTTTGTAATTATTAATTTACACTTACAACATAACATGATGTCTGCTTATGTTTCACCATTAATGAAAGAAAGGCTATACTAACATATTTTTAGTGTCTTTTCTTTACAAAGTACTATTAAAATTGGCCTCAGTTTGTAACACAAGTTGAAAGCTTAACAAAAGTCTTAGATCAGAAGTCATCCACAAACTTCAAATTGCTGCATCTGAATGGTTTCTTTACCACTCCAGTTTATGGAGGTAATTTAGTTCACTTACCTTACTTGTCATTGTGGCACATACAACAAAATAAAAAAAAATATTTCATTTGGTTGGTAATGAAAACAACATGTAAACAAACATTTTGCACAAGGTAGGTTTGAAACTATTTTGATTAAACTTGTCTAATTGTTTGACTCTGTATATTCAGTTTAATTTAATATACATTTAACTCAATAGTTTCATTGCTTATCCATGCTGTCATGCATTAAATTAGGAAGATATTTGTGTAAAGAAAAAATAAATAAATAAAATAGAAGTTGCCAAAGTTTTAAACCAGACATATTGTATGTATTGTAGGTCTTTTGCACATTAAAAATAAAAAATGCTCTGTGTGAAACTATTGAGATCTAGATAATGTTTATGGAGACAACTACAGCATTGATTTCTTTGCCTTTGTAACAACTCCTCCTTTGAATATTTCTTTGAAGCCACCACATGAGGTCTGGTATAATTGCATCACAAGGTCAGAAACACACCAGCTGAATAAGGATGCTGCATCTTCAGACATTTGTTGCCTAATATATCAATGTAATTTTTTGTATAATAATCAAAATTCTTTGTAGTGTTCTGCTTGAGGGCGGCAAAGTAGCAGCACTGCAGAAGCTAAGGGCTGCATTCTAATAAACTTTGTGGACTGCAGGGAGAACTGTGGATAACGGATCAAGAATACATCTGTAACCGTTTCAGGATAGGAATGCAGCAGAGGGTAAATCGTATAATAAAAATCTCAACAAAAGCTGAAATATTTATTGCAACGCTACTGTATAAATCCCAGTTATGATGACAATTTTAAAAGCTGAGTGTGATGCCAGTGGTTTCCTGCAGTGGTTCATTTTGACACAACCAGGAATCATTTTGCTTCTGTCTTTAAAACATCATTTTTACATAACTGCTGTAGAGCTGAAGCTGCTCAGAGCTTCATTAGATGACTTCTGTGTTTTTCCTAACAAGGGTATGTTCATCTGGAGGACTGCATTATGGACATGAGAGCGCTGGCTGCTGCTGCTGCTACTCCAGGCATACAGCAGAACATTTGGCATTAAATTACCACTGCTGCCTGACACATGTTGGAGTGTGTCTGCTGATTAAGGCTGCCAGCTGACCTTGCTGGACCTTAGCAAGCGGGTGAAAAACATCACCACACTGTTCCCTGGGGTTCTTATTTAGGTGTTTTTCTCTCCAACTAAGCTGAGGACCTGCAGTGCTTTACCAAAGTATACACTTGAATACTTTGGTCTGCTGGTTGAATTTCAACTAGCAGATTAAAAATAAGTACTGTTGTGTATACTTGTGAAGTGTAATGACAAAAATACTTGCAAACAAAACTGGACCTGTAAGGGGTTGTAAGATATCAAGAGCTGGACTTGTAACTAATACAGGGCGTCCCTGTCAAAAGCATTCGCAAGCCAAGACAAACTGACAAAAAAAAACAAAAAATGAAATCAAGGAAATAAAGTAGTTTGATTTGTTTTTTGTACAAAACAATGTTACTCATCATAGATCCAAAAATTAAAAGAAATTTTGTAAGTTTGCTGTATTTAAAGAAAGGCATTTAGTTTTTGGATTCTTTTGGGCTCAATTGAACAAAATTATTTTCAGCTGTAAGAACAGGACTTCGCTTTCTTTCAAAATGCTTGCTATCTCTAGCCAATTAAATAAAAGCTGATTTGGGTACTGCAAAGTTAGGTTTTCAGTTAGTCTCTGGATAAACATGGTCCTACTTATTATACAAGTTTGGTCATAAAAATATGAATATTTTGTGTTCCGCTCAACATTTTCCATAATAAGAAAATGATGTTGTTAATAATTTTATTGTGATTACAGATACAGTCTTGTGCTGCATGGGTCAAATATGTATCAGTCTTGAACTGCGTTTGGGAGGGGGTCACACAAAATCAGTCCAAGGGCCATAAGTGACTCCCAGGCTGCACTTTGGATACCCCTGAACTAATAAGTTAGCCTAGTCAATGTTAACACCTAAATCCAATCGGGAATCTTTGAGATGAGAAAATTGACTTTCATAAATGCTCACCATCAAATCTGACTGAGCTTGAGCTATTTTGCAAAGAAAAGGCAAAAAGTTTATTTTCTATTTGTGCAAAGCTGATTTGTGCAAAGTCTTTTGACACACCACACTATTCAGATGTTTAATCCCAATATTTGGCACTAATTAATGACAAAGTATGAAAAAGTTCTAACTCTGCGCTATATTTAATGGTTTAATGAGTTCTCTTGTCATTACAGTCATGAAGCTGTGAGGCTGCAGCAGGCAGCCACGACAAACATGATGGAGGAGGCTGCCAGTCAACTGGAGAGGGACCATGTGCACAGTGTCTACGACAAGATTGCTCCATATTTCAATGACAGCCGGTACAAAGCTTGGCCGAAAGTGCGACAGTTCCTGCTGGACCTGCCACCAGGGAGCATCGTGGCTGACATTGGTGGGTGTCACTTCAGAAATGCGATGACATGATAATAAAAGCAATGTGCTTTTTTGTTGTTCTTGTCTATATTCACATCATTTAAGAGGCTTAAAATACAAGAGCAATTGAATACCTCATGTAATGAAACCTCTTGTCTTTTATATTATTTGTAACTTCTTTTATATATATATATAATTAACTGTTTCGACCTTGGCAGGTTGTGGCAATGGCAAATACCTCCATATCAACAAGGAGGTGTTCAAGCTAGGGTGCGATGTTTGTCACCCCCTGGTGGACTTTGCTTGGAGCCAAGGACACGAAGTCCAGATGTGCGACGGCCTGCGCTTGCCTTACAGAGACGGCTGCTTTGATGCCGTGCTCTCCATAGCCGGTATTGGACAGACACACACACACAGATGTTAAAGATGACTAACGCAGCTTATTACTCCTTTCGTATGCATGAGCTCAACATATGCAGCTGCCATTTGGTGTGAATTTCATTACCACGTCTAATGATAAACATCACTTTACAGCACCAGGTGTTGTCAAGTCAACAGTGTGAAATAATTTATGTGTCCTCCAACAACGGTGTAATATTATGCTCAGTTAGGGGAGCAGTCAAAAACACAGTTACAGTGTGTAGTCAGTGCATGGCATGCTCTGTTTCTTACAAGTGTTGTCACGTAATGATCAAGTAGCGCCTTGAAAAAGTATCTATCCGTTGAATTCCTTTTTATATTTTGTCACATTACAACCACAGACTTCAATTTTATTGGGATCTTGGGTGAAAGACCAAAACAAATGAGGGCATTGTTGTAAAATAGAAAGGAAAATTATTGGTTTTCGAAACTGAAAGTGTCATGTGTTTTCCGTCATCTTTTTTCTGATACTCTAGAATAAAAGCCACGATTTGTCATTCTATTGTATGAAAATGGAAAGACTCATAATGAAAAAACCTTCTGAGATATGATCATTCACCCAAACCATGTGGTTGGTTTTGTATGCCCTTTAAAATCCTAAGAACTATGTCCTGTAATATTATAAATCTAAGCAGTGTTTCAGTGTTTAAACTGAATAGCAAAGGATTTAACATCTGCAATGAATTTCAACAGGACAAAGACAATAATGGCACCTTTGTTTGTTTGTTCAGATCTTTTTTGTAAAGGGGGTTGAGATTATTTACCAATTTGCCATTTTAAATTATTTTTTTTGTAATTTTCATGAGTACAGTGGGGGATAAAAGTATTTAGTCAGTCATCAACTGTGCAAGTTCTCCCACTTAAAAAGATAAGAGAGGCCTGTAATTGACATCATAGGTAGACATCAACTATGAGAGACAAAATGAGGAAAAAAAAATCTGAAAATCACATTCTGATTTTTAAAGAATTTATTTTTTAAACAAGGGTGGAAAATTTCTGGTGTCCTTCGACAGCTCTTTGGTCTTCACCATAGTGGATCTTGGAGTGAGACTGTTTGAGGTGGTGGGCAGGTGTCTTTTATACTGTTAACGAGTTCAGATAGGTGCCACTGATACAGGTAATGAGTGGAGGACAGAGGAGCCTCTTAAGGAAGAAGTTACTGGCTGTCACAGATTTCTGTGACAGCCAGAAATCTTGCTTGTTTGTTGGTGTTCAAATAAATTCTTTAAAAATCAGGCAATGTGATTTTCTGAATTGTCTTTTCTCATTTTGTCTCTCATAGTTGATGTCTACCTATGATGTCAATTACAGGCCTCTCTCATCTTTTTAAGTAACTCTAGAGTTAGATTTTCACATTTAAGTTCAGAACCTAACCTAAAAAGTTATGCTACACTTTTCAGATTTTTTCATTGATAAGAAAAATGTTAAAAACCCAAGTATCATCTTCCTTTCTCTTTACATAAGTCCACTACTTGTGTAGGTCAATCACATATTCCAGTTAAATATACTGAAGTTGGTGCTTGTAAAAAGGCAAAATGTGAGAAGGTTCAAAGAGAATAGGTACTTTCCCAGGGCACTGTAAACATCTTCCCTCCATCTTTCTTTATTCTGAAAAAAGCCTGTGTTTTGCACAGTCATTCATCATTTTTCCACCAAAGAGCGTCGCATTCGGGCAGTAAAAGAGATGGCTCGCACTCTGCGAGTTGGTGGACGCATCATGATCTACGTGTGGGCCATGGAGCAGAAGCGGCGAAAATTCGAGAAACAGGACATCTTCGTACCCTGGAACCCCAACCCTCATCTGTCCTCCGCCGATACCAAACCCAGGAGACGGGGCGCGGCACAGAGCGTGAGTGAAGCCATTGACAACACTGAAAACTACAGGAAGGTCAGAAGCACATCCTCAGTGGCCGATGAAGAAGATGTGACCCAGACAGTGCCGCAGCAGAGGACACAGAGACTGTGGTTCTTTTCCAGGTCTCTGGATTCTGTGTTTGATTTTGGAAGCTTGGCCATCTCCTGGCCGTCCTCCAGAGACCTGAGACATTTATCATCAGCCACAGGTGAAAATGAGGGGAACAAGCCCAACCAGCGGGCGAGAGGACGAGGCCTCATCAAACAGGTCTCGAGCTTCTTTTCCCCTCCGTCTGTGATTGGATCAGAGGAGGACGTTTTTGACTCGGACACAGACCTTCAAAAAGATCAGAACGATCCAGGAGGCCCCAGTAACCCAACCAACAATAACGGCAAAGAAAATCAGGGTGTCTCAGTATCTTTAGCACAGGAGTGTGGCTCACTTGCTCTGCCGGATCTTATTTCCTTGCAGCAGGAGAATCTGAGGCAGTCTGAAGATCAAAGCGTCAGGGAGCCAATAGGAACAGGGCAACAGGAAGGCACACAGAGTCCTGAGGAGCAGGTGGAAGCATCCTGTCTGAGGTACTATCACGTCTTCAGAGAGGGCGAGCTGGCAGAGCTGATAGAGCATCATGTCGAAGAGCTCCATGTCACACACAACTACTTTGACCACGCCAACTGGTGTGTGGTGGCAGAGAAGGTTCAGTTATGGAAAATTTGATTTTAACTTATGTTGTGTGGGCCAAATTTTAGCACTTCACCACACGGTAACGCTTTACATTCAACGCAGGAAAATGTCTGTAAATGTGCAGTTGTAGCTACAGATAATTACCCAGGTAATGTTCTCTGCTTTCATATTATTATTAGCACTGATTTAAGATGGAGTCAGCAAAATGGTTCAGCTCAGAGCAAAGCAGTGTGCTATGAAGGCATACTGTATAATAATAATAATAATAATAATAATAATAATAACATTTTAAGTATTTATTCTGTGTGAAAGCAAGAGGAGGAAACCTTATGACCCATCTTGAGCTTTCTTCTATTTATTTGAACTCTTATCAAAATGACTTGTCTTCTAAGGGGATGTTGATGACTGCACTGTTTTTCTTCTTGGGCTTAAAAGCCAAAGTGACCTAAGAAAGACTGACAATATAAGCTTCCATTGGTTTTGGTATTTTAATCATTTTATCTGTGTAGGAATCTTATTGTCTGCCTGTTTTATGAAAATGTGGTTGTTACCTCTGAGTATGTAGAGCCAAACGGACAGCCTGTTTGTGTTCTCTGTTAGATGTTTAATAGATGGCTTATACAGTGCGTTACAAAAGTATTATTCCTTTTAACTTTTTTGGTCATCTTACTGCCACAAACTTTATTTTAATTGATTGGCATTTTTATTTGATGGTGCATAATTCCGAAGCAAGTTTTAAGATTTTTCTGAGTAAATGGCAAATTCTGAAAATGTAGCATCCCCACAGCATGACTGTGCCACCACCATGTTTCTCCCAAGGCTATAGTGTACTCAGTGTGTCAAGTGATGTTTAAAGTTTGGGATATTGTTACCTTATCTAACCCTGCCTTAAGCCTCTTCATAACTAAAACCCTTCCTCTCTGGTGTTTTTTAGTCTTCATTATTCAGTTTTTAAACTACTAAAGTTCTCTAACCAATCTGTGATGTCCTTATAAAACTCTATTTATACTTAAAGGTGGAAGGTGTCATGCAACTTAAACATGCAACTTTTAAAGGTAATTGGGTTGACTTTTATGTAGGAGTAATTGATTTGATGGGTCTAAATACAAATAAAAATCCACTTTTATATTTTAATTTGTTAAAAAATAAAAAGGACTACTTTGTGTTGGTCTATTGCACACATGTCAAACTCGAGGCCCGTGGGCCAAATTCGGCCCACCATAGCTTTTTATGTGGCCCTTTAAATTCAAGACTAAACACTAAGTGTGCTTAAATATTACTTTATCAATCAAATCAATAATTATTTTTATCTGTTTACTGAGAAGTCATATCAGTCAGTCCTTCTAGTATCTTGCAAATTATCATGGAAATTCATGGAAAATCAACAAATCCCCACAAATTTTTTTTGAACTAATAATTAGGGGTTTATTGCAAATTTTTCTCAAAAACTGTGAAAAACTTTCTTACTTGTACTAAACAGCTGCCTCAACCTTACTTGATGCCAGATTGTAGTCCATAATCAATACGGAGAGTAATAAAAAGTGGCATTTACCAACATAAATAAGCGCAAATATTTCCAAATTAGAGCCACAAACACTTTGATTTTTATTCCAAAAAATCACAAAACAATCGTGAAAAGATGTTTGATAATATTATTTAATTTTAAGAATTCATTGATATTTTAACAGTTTCTGAACAGTTTTTATCAATGCATTCTAG
Organism: Girardinus metallicus; assembly: GCA_903067095.1. NCBI lineage: Eukaryota > Metazoa > Chordata > Actinopteri > Cyprinodontiformes > Poeciliidae > Girardinus > Girardinus metallicus. The sequence goes on from CAEGAE010048274.1 coordinate 19,236, forward strand.
CATACCTGGCCCTTTAAAAGCATTCATGATCTTGATTTGGCCCAAAACAAAAATGAGTTGGACACCCCTGGTCTGTTGCATAAAGTCCTTGGAAAAACTTTATCTAGAAATATTTCATGGGGTGTGAATACTTTTGCAAGGCATTGTAAGTCATTTCTTTTACGAGTAGTGCTCTGAACAGCTTAGAACATCTTCTACAATATCGGTGTTACCCATCTTGAGTGTTTTGATGTTAATATCAGGAGCAGCTGCATAATGTCTTGTAACAAGCTGAAAAAACCAGCAGTGTGTCTCAGCAAATAAACTGCCTCATTTACTGTGAATGAAACATTGCACTGTACCATTAATGTGTCACTGCTTTATGTCAGAATATAGCATACAAAAGTGACACTTTAAAATCTGACTCTGTGCTTTTATCTGTACTCATTGTGCCAAGAAGAATGAGTTTCTTTTTTAATAAAGTGTGTGGATCAATTGTTGTTATGCGATATAGATACCTCAATGTCTCATGGTTTTAAATTGCTTTTTCTTCATTAAATAATTTTGTCCATAATTGTGGTGTTGCAATGTTTAGGGTCGTGATCCTTCTGTAATGTGAGGTGCTGTGAAAACGTCTATATTCTCAATATAACCATGCATATCATTATGTTTATAATCATGCATATGATTATACTCATAATGACATGCATCAACACGTCTTTGCCTTTACTGCTATATTAGCGCTATCTTTTGTTCTCCACGGTTATCTTTTCCCAGTGATCTGGTAGAAGTTGGTCGTTTAAAAGGTTTATAGGAAAGTATAATGGGGATATTCTTGGGATGAGTGACATGAGTGTGAGAAGACATTCGAAACCATTAGAAAACTTACCATGTTTAGACTATCATGAGTCTTTCTTAATTCACGACTATTGTGGTTCAACAAAACCTTTTTTGATTCGTAGGTCATTTCCAGATACGCTCCCATTAGGCTGTCTTTTTTTTTTTTATGTTTGCATATTGAGCACTTTTATGTTAGTTTGTTTGATTAACAAAAGGTGCACATTTAATCACAGGTAAACTTCTTTGTCTAAGTTCCGTACTAGTGAACAACCAAACAACAAAGGTACAAATTGTCAGCTGTTTTTTGTTGCTTTCTATTTATTGGTTCTTAAAGGTCATGGCACCTATGGTTTTACATTCCACACTCCCTCCAAACCTGAAACAAGGAGAACACAAATGCAATAATTATACACTTTATATGTGAAATGATGTCTGGACTGATGAGATGTGTTCAAGATGCTGAGATTATTTTACCTGAGTAGCTGCTCTGTGGACGATGGAGTGCCTCAGGGCCAGTGTGTCGATGTCTCTGGAGTATCCCCCCCCAATAACGGTAGCAATAGGAACACCTCTCTTCACCACAGTCTTCATTACATAAAAATCTCTCTGGTAAAGCCCTAGAAGAAATAATACAGTGTTAGAAGCCCTTTTTTAGCGGAGAAGTTGGTCTTAAACTGCCAATCATATTTTCACCTGCCAATCAACCTTGATGACTGATCTGAAACTCAAAACTCTGATGTTTTGTGTTTTAAGACCAACAAGACTCCCAGTGGGACATGCCTGGAACGTGTTTTTTATTGTCTTAAAAAAAAAAAAAGCCACTTTAAAAGGTTAACTCTAAAATTGTTATTTTAAATCTTGCTTTACAGTGACTGCTCTTCTCACACACCTGGTATGAAAGTTGCTTCTGCTCCTAGACTAAATAATTATTGGTTACAAAAAATTATCTGAATGCTGTAAATATTTTAGATTAGACATTCTCGAAGAGAAATAGTAATTGGCTTCAAATGGTATCAACAAGTTAAAGCTTTACAAAACCCCCCAAAAAGCTGCATTTCTACTTTTCAAAATTCAGGGTTTTTCTTTTTTAGCATGTGCTGTTGTTTTTTTATACTTCTGTTCTGGGGATTTTCCACTGCAGTAAATGGACTCTTGCAGCTGAATATGGAGAAAACCGAGTGCCAGGGCAGCATCTGTCAGCAGCACTTTGGAGGCTATTTTTGCTGAAAAAGCTGCATAGGTTGTTGTTGTAATATCAAATGTGTTTTCTTTTATCTATGATATCAACAATCAAAGCATTAACCGATACATAATTATGGCTGTACAAGATTTCCTGCTACCTTTGCGCATTATCTCTTCTTGTGATCCTGGAAACGTTTTACTGCAGAGCTTAACAAAATGAGCTTGAAGAACTGCAGCCTGCTCTTGTGCTATTACTTGACTTCCTTTTGCAGTGTAAATGTGAAACCAGCTTCAGTGTGTAGATAAGGATAATTGAATACCAGAGGAAGAACTCACCTTGATCGGTCAGACGGAGTCTCCCTAGTTCATCTTCCCGATGTGGGTCAACACCAGCGTCGTACAGAACAAGGTCCGGACGAAAAGTCTCCAGCAGCCAGGGTAGGTGCTCTGCAACTGTCGATGACAGAATCAAGTAGTTCAAACTATAGAAGTTCAATACTTTTACTTAAAAATTTCAAATATGCTCTTTCCGCTGTTAGAAGCATTACAGATTTTCTGAACATCTCTGTGAACATGCCTGTTGAGAGATACTCCTTGTCTTCCAGCCCATCCTCCACACTGATATCCAGGTCACTCTGTTGTTTGCGGACAGGAAAGTTTTTCCCACAATGCACTGAAAATGTAAACACAGATGGCTCATCTTTAAATATGAAAGCGGTGCCGTCACCCTAAGGACACAAAACAAGGAAGTTAAATAAAAGTCAGTTCTAGAAATGAAAATAACTAAAAATGACTGAGAGAGTTAAACTCCACCTGATGCACATCTAAATCCACGATTAAAACCTTTCTCCTCCTTGATGAGCTGTTCATGAGGTATTTGGCTGCAACTGCTAAATCATTGAGGAGACAGAACCCCGAGCCATAACTGGGGAAAGCATGATGGGTTCCCCCCGCCGTGCTGCAGGCCAGACCCCTCTGTAGAGCGACTTCAGCAGCGAGAACAGTCCCACCTATCAGGAGAAGAAGTCCGGATGTGAACTTTTCTGTCCAGTCTAGCTGTCAGGTCTCCTGCTCAAATCTCGTTCTTCTTACCTGTTTCATATCGGCACCGTCGTACGATGCCCTCGCTCCAAGGAAAACCCGTCCTCCGCTGCTCTTGCTCATTTATTCTTCCACTTATGAAGTTGTTCAGGTAATCCTCAGTGTGCACGGCACCGAGCAAGTCTTTCGAGGCAATCTCAGGAACCCAAACCTACTGTGAGGAAGGCGATTAACATTAACAGGAAACTGCACCTATTTTACTCACCTTAGGCTTTTCTTTAATAATCAACGTAGCTCTTTCATGTACTGTCAAGTTCCAACCACAAACCTCTGTGTTTTTTACTGTGATTTAACAAACAAACCAAGACAAAGCAACTTGTAACTGTGAAGTTGAAGCAAAGTTAAGGTCCTCACGTTCTGACTCACTTGGAAAAGCTGGCTCTAACATTTTAAAATATATGACTGATTAGGGCTCCTAATGAAACCAAAATACTGGCTTCCATTTATTAAGAGTCATAAAATCACATTTCCTTACAGGAGAATATACAGTGGCAATTCCAAATCACAATTGATTAAATGATTGAGTTTATTTATTTCAATATTGAATTTGTCTTATTTTGAAAGGTGGGAAATAAAGACTAACACCTGAAATTTCATTTAAAAAAATGCTTTGTAAGGCAGAAAAGTAATACTGCACAACACCCTGAATAGCCTAGAAGATTTTCTCTTGTAATTGTACCAAAAGTGGTTCTACAAAGTAGATGAATACAAATGAACACCACACATTCAGAGTTTTATACATGAAAACAATTGAAATGTGTCCCATTCCTTTCACTTCATAATTGTATTGTTTTGGTTTACCATATAAAATCCCAGTAAAATGCAATAATATTTAAGGTTATAATGACAAAATTTTGCATATTTCAAGGAATATGACTAGTGCATTGTAGTTGTTAATGTCAACTATGTTCGCTGGTATTTTGAAACTTTCTTATAAGTACATTTTTATTACTACTAGTTGTTTACAAGATTAAATAAAACTCTCAAAAATAACTGAATACAACGCCTGGCAGTTGCCAACAAAACAAAAACTTTGATACATTTTAATTGTGGTTTAATTTTTTTTTTGTTTGTTTTTTTCCTGAAACGTGTGCATCTCTTGTTCCCAACTCAGGTTTTGGTATCTTTTACTACCAGAATGCATGCACTAAAAAATTGTCAGGCAAATTCAAAAATCCTGATAGAACACGTTTAGAAAGCTGGTTATTACCTACTTCCTACTACAGTTTAATCTGCAGTCTTTCTCACCTGTCTCTCTGTGATGACTTGATCTTGAAGTAAAAAGTGTAAAACTCTAGGGAACTTGGCCATTGGAAACCTGTGGTTTGCTGGAAGCTCGCACACATACTTGCTGTGATGAACAATGGGCAGTCCGCTGGATTCGGTTCTGACCTGTGGGATGAGCAGGAGGTTCTCTGAGGATTGGAAACCAGACGTGCTCAGGTAATGTCAATTCTCTGTCTCAGCGTTTGCAACAACCTGCAAGCCGTTATTTATATAGCGTTAGTTCTTACTAGTTCCGCATGGAAACATCTGCCAGACGTGAGAGTGACTCCAACAAGACGTCCGACTGTAATGCGACGGGTTTTGGAAAATATTCTCTTCATGCAAGTCATTTTTTACTAATGTTGAATAACAGTTGCTTCGAGGGAATTTTGTTGAATTTACTGTTCCTGCTGCTGCCATCTCCTGTCACGGAGTACAAATCACACAAAGTGTTTGTGTTGTGATGCCTTGTCGCCCTCTACTGTCCGTTGTTGATCATTACAGCAGAGGTTCACTACTGACCCTTTAAGAATTAAATGGATCAATTTAATTTATTTTGTCATGCCAAAATATTTTTGATGTTTTGATAGTGTAACGTTTTATTTCTACTCGTAATTAAAATCTTTTTTTTTGTTTTTGCGGTCTAGATGGAGTCTGTCAAGTGATTCAATAAAAAGTAAAGAATGAAAATAGATGAGTATTATTTACAGAAAACGTACTCACCTTTTACCAAAAGTGTTGCACAAAATATGAACTATTTTCAACTGTATTTAGTTGTAAATATATATCTTGCACAATTTTTTATAAGTCTTTAACTTTTTTTGTTTTTAATCTTAAATCCAGGGATTGTGTGATTGACCAACAGAAATCTTAACATTACCACTCCCTTGCAGAACTATTCATAAAATTTAAACTGTTCTATTTTTTTTCACATTACAGACAGTTTTATGTAACAGACCAGTATAAAGCTGTGTACACATGGAAGTTAAGATATAAGGTTTGTTTTTACCTTACATATTTTGCATAAATGCTTTGGCATTTTCATCACAGAGCAGTGTGATGGTTGTCTTTATCTCTGTGAGGAAAGTCAATGAGCCTCTATGTTGATCTTCAGGTATTTGCTTCTTCATTGTCGTCCAGTGAGATGGATACTGAAACAGATTGCTTCTGTTCCTGTTTCATATCAGATCAGAACATATGCAGTGTAGATAAGATGAAACGTATAGCCCTCTTTGCTTTCACTTTGAGTCAGTTTGAATTCCTCTTTTGTATGATGATCTGTATGCATTAGGGCTGTTGTAAATGAATATTTTAGTAATCGAGTAATCTATCGATTTTTCTTACGATTAGTCGAGTAATCGGAAAAAAAAAATTATAAAATAAAATATAGGTAAATGTGGCATAACAACAGTGTTACTATCGGATATCAATATCAGTCCAATTTTTTATATTTGAGATTCTCTACTAGCTACTTTTCTGTAGTTTAGAAAACTAACCTGTAACAATAATAGCTCACTTTCTAAGTTAGCCTGAAGAAAAGTTATACAAAGATCTGAAATTATATTGTTATATAAATTATATTGAATTTAGTAATAAAGATGCAGGCTCACAAATACACTTATAAAAAATTTCAATACTCCAGCTTTTAGTTTATGTATTCATCTTCAGTCAGTTTAACAGATGAACTCTCACCTTGCCCCATAGCTTCGTGAGGGGCCGTTTAGGACAAAGTCTATGTTTTGTCTCTCACACACTACTACAAACTAATACACACAAAAAATATTAAAATTGCACATATATACTATTAAAATGTCACACATACAATCTTTCTCTCACACAAACAAAATATTAAAATTGCGCGTACACACTAATAAAATATCACACACGCATACAATTTTTTTTTCTCACACGCATACATAAAAGACTAAGATTGCACATATAAACTAATAAAATATAGACTCACTTGTATGTGTGAGAGTGATGTCATGGAAGGGGCGGGGCATAATTTGGAGATCAGATCGCGCATGCGTTGATGCCACAGTGACGTTAGCTTCAAGTTGGATGCTAGAGCTCCACGGTGTTAGCGGCGTTTAGCTCAAGGTTAATACGATTTATGAACGCTAATTTCGGCCAGCCGTTCTCTCCCGCTCCCTTCTCAAGCGCTCGGAAGTTCACTTAGGTCTGTACTCCGGCGTTAGAGCCGGCTCTAACGCCTTATTCCGGCTTTAGCTCCGGAGTTGGCTAACTCCGGCGTTAGCTCCGCTTCCTCCTCAAGCGCTCGAGGTTCACTTAGAGCCGGAGTAAGCGGCGTTTAGCTCAAGGTTGATCCGATTTATGAACGCTAATATCGGCCAGCCGTTCTCTCCCGCTCCCCTCTCAAGCGCTCGGAAGTTCGCTTAGGTCTGTACTCCGGCGTTAGAGCCGGCTCTAACGCTTTATTCCGGCGTTAGCTCCGGAGTTAGCTAACTCCGGCGTTAGCTCCGCTTCCTCCTCAAGCGCTCGAGGTTCACTTAGAGCTGGAGTAAGCGGCGTTTAGCTCAAGGTTGATCCGATTTATGAACGCTAATATCGGCCAGCCGTTCTCTACGCTCGGAGGTTCACTTAAGGCTTATTCCGGTTCTAAGGCCGCTTACTTCGGCTCTAACGGAGTAAGCGGCCGGAGTAGAGCCCTAAGTGAACCTCCGAACGCTTGAGAAGGGAGCGGGAGAGAACGGCTGGCCGAAACTAGCGTTCATAAATTGGATTAACCTTGAGCTAAACGCCGCTAACACCCTGCTGCCTCTTCCGTGACAACTTTCACACATAGAAACACTGAGTCCCTCTCTCACATACAAAAGGTGAGTCTATATTTTATTATTTTATATATGCAATCTTAGTCTTTTATGTATGCATGTGAGAAAAAATTGTATGCAATATTAGTGAGCACTAATATGCTCACTAATATTGAGCATATTAGTGTATATGCTCAATTTTAATATTTTGTGTGTGTGTGAGAGAAAAATTTTATGCATATGTGATAATTTTGTACTGTATATACACAATTTTTGTATTTTTTGTATGCGTGTGACAAAAATTGCATATGTGTGTGACATATTAATAGTATATATGTGCAATTTCAATATTTTTTGTGTGTGTGAGTTTTTAGTAGTGTGTGAGAGACAAAACATAGTTTTTGTCCTAAACGGCCCCTCATACTCACCTACCAGCCATGTACTGTTACCCGTTCGTTGAGAATAATGTTCCGGGCGGAACACGGCGCGCTAAATAATAAAACATAAATTAACGAGGCTTCGAGGCAGGTAAATTTTCCTCGAGGAATTTTAGTAATCGAGGTACTCGAATCATTCGAGGAATCGTTTCAGCCCTAGTATGCATGCTGGCTTCTTTCAAATAAAGCCAAACTGCATTAGAGACTTCTATGCAAATTAGTTACATTGATTACTCACAAGACTTCTTTCATTCTGAGTTTTTTCTCTCCTTTTGATTCAGGAAATGATAAAAGCTTCTTTTACACTTAGATTTCTGAGCTTTCAAGCCATGGCAAATTGCTCATCCTTCCTGTTTTATTGACATGGATGAGGATAGCTCTGCTTATTTGAATTCACTGCACTTTCTTTATTTTTTTTGTCTGCATCCTAACTATTTCTCCACATTGAACTCATCCTCTTTAAAAAACCACCTTAATAAGGATGAATAGTATTGCTAAGTAAGCATTAGAAACATTTACTTTTCATGTAACTATATCAAAAATAGTATTTGACTCTTGCTATTGTGTCTGGGTTCACTCCTTCATCTGTCTGCTTTAAATTACTGGCAGGTAGCTCAAGGCACCGTCTGGCATGCTCTCGTCTCCGGGGATCTTCTGTAAATGTGTGTGTGGGTTTGATGAGTCTGGCATAGGGGGATTAACTTAACCCCCACCCGGGAAACGTGAGTTTATTCACAGTCAGATAAGAAAAAAAGACGAGTGTGTGTTGGCCCCAGGTGCACAGAAGAAATCTTTGCATAATGGAGAAAGGAGATTAGAAAGCTAATTCAATTACTGACTTCTGCTCTGTTAAAAGGCGTTTCAAATATAGAGAGATGAAGGAGGAGACGGGACTCGCTACGCAAATGGAGGTTTCCAATTTATTTTGACAGAGCAATTGTGTAGCTTTTTTCAAATGTTGAAGGTTATATTAATTCTTTATCATGTAGACTCTTCATAGCGCTCCTTTTAGGCAAATGTTCTCTCTTTTTAAAGAGATCCATTGAACCTTACTTCTACGGTGACATTTTTAAGCATTCTTTTTGTTCTTTTATTTAATATTGTATGAGGCACAAAGGTTTATAAATTCTAAAGGCAACACAAAGGCAACAAGGTTGTCAGTTCTTTAGCCAGAGTATAGCTGTTGAGATGCAAACTATCTAATCATACCATTTCTAATAAATAATCTCGTTTTTATCGTTAAAAAGTCTAAAATCTAGCAAATAATTTCCTCAAATTAACTCATGTCCAGAGTGGATCATCATATCCTCAGGGCAGTTTGCATTCACTCATCATTGTGTTACATTTATTGCAGATTTTTTCTAGTTCAAACAGGGTCTGAATATATGTATGTTTTTGAGCTCCGACATCTTGACAACCTGCTTTTACAACCGCCGAAAAGTTTCCAGCATGATTCTGGCTGAATATTTGATCACTCATATTTGATTGCATTTAAACCAAATTGATTCCTTGCATAGACCTGGCTTTAGGCATTATCCAAACTGTCAACTTGCTTTTACCTTGGTTTATTTATTCTAAGAGATGTTTTAATATACATCTAGGCTTATTCTTTTTCCTATCTCTAATATGCCAAAACCTTGACAAGCCAGGCTTTTCGCTTGTCTTAGTGCGCTGCTGGAATTGTTTCTCATGTTTGTAGATGCTGATTTTGGAATTGGGGCCTTATGTTTAATCAGAAACCTCTTATTTAACGGTAATGTGAAACTCTTGCTTCACTGTGGACAGGGACAATGACGTTTCTGTAGCTTCCTTTTCATTATACAATTGATTCTCAGTGGTTCGCGGATTGTTATGCTCATGATATAATTCATTTTCATTTGAGGGGTGACAGTTTGAGTTTAATTTGGTGCTCCAACTAGAGAATGATCCCTACATCTAAACATTTGTTTACATCTAAACATATTTAGATGTAGGGCAAAGTAGACTAACTCTGAGGTTCTGGCAAAGTACCTCAATACAGTCTCTCGGGAGAAATGGCACTCGTTTCGGGAGAGGTGGGCCCCAATCTCGTCAGTCCACCACTGCGACACACATTCCACAAGAAATTCACATTTTTTTGTTGTGCGTTTTTTCGTGTCTTTAGGGTTGGCTCTTTTTAAAGCAGCTCTCATTACCTGCCATCACAAAGAACAAGCAGAAAGCCGTAGAGTTGATTTAATATTTTTTCTTCTCATCATTCTAAATAAATAATATTGAATTTTTATTGTTTTTTTTTAAGGATGTTTTTCTCTCACTCTCAACGCAGTGTTGTTAAACGTTATAATGTAATTGCCTTGTAATTTGTACACAGATGTGATTGATTATCCTGGACTTACTATGCATTTATCTAAATGAATAGCTCTGCCACTTCTGAATAGCACCGTCAAGCAGGCAGGTATTGTCTTGCACCAGGAGGCCTTTTGTGTTTGTTGTCGCAGGGCAGTAGAGTGCTGGGTGATGTAATGTTTGCATCAGACACCAGATTTGATCATACCTGTCAATTACATAACATCAAAATCGCAACGTCAAGCCCACTAACCCCTCCGTCGATTCGTCTTCACCCTCCACCTCACGGCTCTGAGCGGAAGGAATTTGCCGGTAGATTGCGAGGCCTGGTAGAGCATGTTGCAGCAGGTGAGGGCAGGGGCTGTTGTTGGAGGGAATTAATCTGTAGCTGCTGTTGGTGTGTGACCGTGACGGCCTCATTCCTCAAAGGCAATCCCCGAGTCACATTGATTTCTTTCCCCTCACATCTCTTTCCTCCAATAAGAACTGACAAACAGGGGAGTCTAAGTGCGTGTATAAATGTGTGTATGTGCCACACTGCAATTTTCATTCACTGTACACATCTGTTTGTTCATTGATGCTGGAAATTATATCCGCTTTACTCTCTATCATCTCTCATTGTTTGAAAATGTCCTGACAGATTACTGAGCCCTATTGTGTTTCTGTCATGCGTTTTGTCAAAGGATGAGACTCTGATTTTGTTAAATAATGCTGTTACCGGTTGTTCATTTGGAGAAATTTATGTTGAACATTTTAAAAGAATCCAGATACACAAAAACTTGTAATAAAGCCATGCAGCTCCACTTTGAAACTTTACAACATGTCTGATTAAATAATCACTTTTGCGTAAACAGTGCCTTGAACAGTTTTATCTGTAATACGCATCACCGTGGAGATCTTCCTATTGCTCCATTTTGCTGTTAATGTTTTAGCAGCAAAAATAAGTTGGTCTTTTAGAGGCAATTACCAAACGAGACGGCCATCTGCTGCCTGCCAAATGTGACAGATCTCATGGGCGTTTAAGGAACACTTGATCCGATCATTAAATGGCAGGTGGGAATTTAAGCACTTACATGGTAGTCACATGGCCAGATTCTGTTTCTTCCTTCCCAACTATATATACATTTATTAACAATGTAAATGAGTATAATAGCTTTTTCTGAAATATTGCATATGCTTTAAGCCAAAGCTAACAGAACACACACATTTAAAAAAAAAAATCCTGTTTTGACTCATTATTTTCCCAAAATGTCTTGCATATCATAAAAATGCTGTATTTTTCTTTTTGCTTAATTTCATTGGTTAAGAGATTGCAAAGAAAATATTCTGTGCTTCCATCAGTTGCCAAATTGTGAGATTATGTCCATTCTTCAAAGTGTTAGTCACATTAAAGAATGCTCATATGTTTAGCCCTGAAACAAGCAGTTTTTCACAGCTTAGTCTGAGAGCTGCATCATGAATTATGTAAAGTTTGCACATGCAATAGCTGCGTGATGTTGGAGCAGCTCCTCAGATTGGTAACGTTTGAAGCCACAGACAGAAGTGATAATACAGAACATCTGTCCGTGATCTGTGGTATGATAGAAATCTGAAGGCACGTTGAACAGCAACAGAGATGTTGAGTCAGACTGTGGTATTGCTGGAATGTTTTCTAACTGAGCTGGAGTTTTGGATAGTATTTGTCTGTTGCCACAGCTATGTGCAGGTTCACATTGCATAACAGAACTGTATAAAACAGCATAAACAACCCAGTTGAAGCACAGCGTGATGAGATTACCGGTCCATAAAAACAGCTATATTGTCATTTCATGTAGATTAGAGTTGTTGGTCTTTGCTGTTTTTACAAACTCCCTTTTGTTCTGTGTAAAAATAACAAAGTGAAATGCTGGCAGACGAACCTGGCACGTTTCAGAAACACAGCTGGCTTCATTCACTTTAATCTTACTGTGCCATAAGAAGACCACAGGTACTTCAAAACGTCTGTCTCTTCTTGGCAGATGTGCCGATGCAGATGATGGCACCGGGAGGGAGAGAAAACACTCAGCATAATGTATTTTTCAACCTAGAAAACTTTCCAGCAACAGTTTTCTTCATGGTTTTCAAATATGATATAGAGTAACTGTTGAAGAACACGGTTATGGGGACAAGAATCAGAGATAGCAGATAAATAAGTTCTGAACATGACAACAAGATGCAGGAAAGCCATGCGCATAATGCTTTTTCTCCATTAGTAGAGCCTGGTGCTGTGGGTGGTGTGGTGTTTGTATATGTACTGGTGATGAGAAACCTTTTAATGGGCTATCCGTTAAAATGAAAACAGTGTACACTGATTTGCACATAGCATTAAGATTGCTTTCTAAATAGACAGATATTACAGCTTGTTTCTTGGCTTCCGTTGCCATTGTGCACATTATTTTTTTCATGTGTTTAGTAATTATTAATTGTGTTTTCTCCCATATCTTCAAGTGTGGACTAAAATACTTTTATTCCTCAGTGTGCTCCAATTACTTGGGTTGTTGTCAACATCTGGTGTGTCTTTAACATCAACGACCCCTTTGAAATTAATAAAGAATGAGAATAATGTTGACATGTTTAATACTAATTTAATTCACTGTACAATCATGGAGTATTGGGGCCACAGTAGACCATTTCAGAATTTATGAATCTATATATGTAAAACCCTGATGCATTTGTAAATTATTTAACCTGTAATGTTAAAACATATATTTACCAAACATTACATAAATGTTTGGACACCGGTACTACTATATTCCGGCATGAACTCCATTTGACTTCAGAAGGTTTGCTGTCCTGGAACCAGGATTTTAGTTGCAGATTACTTAAGTTGTGTAAATAGCACGGCTAAGACCTCCATGAATTGAACTTGTTTGTACAGCTCATCCCAGATGTTTGGTAGGATTGAGATCTGGGAATTTGGAGGTTAAGTCAACACTCCGAAGTCATTCTTTGCAAATCGGGAGCAAATGTTGGCCAAAGGGGCATAAAAACCCACAACTGTTCCTTCTGTAAATCCTTTCATAAACCACTACAGACTGGGAACAGTACAGAGGAGCGACAGTTTTGAAAATCGCTGACACAGTCATTTGAGTATCACATTTGTCAAGCTTTTTTTTTTTTTTTTTATAATATCTCAAACAGCTGGTGTAGGAAATTGAAATTTGCAAGTGCAAGTGATTGTGTCAAACTAACACCTTCCTGAAATGAGACATGGAAAGAATCCGAACAAAGAGAAACATGTTAAACTGAGAGATAAAAATTGTGTAAAAAAAAAAAAAGTGTATTTTTAAGCTTTGCTATAAATTAATAAGCAAACTTTCTAATCAACAAACTTATAAATTGTTGTGCAAGTTTTGATGCTGTGAACTCTTTTGTCATTAACTCAGTTTTCCATGTTTCCAGTTAAAATGAGCAGTGAAGGAACTGGAAATTGATATTTTTATTACTTCAGTAAATCAGTCAAAGCGGACCTTAGTAATTTTTTTTCCATTATGTGTGTTTTTCTCAAGAGGTTGAAACTGAGCTGAACCACCTACAGATTCCAGGCTTTTATTTATTTCTGCTAGTTTACTTTCTCTTAGCTGTAGGTCCCCCTGAAGTTTTGCTTCAAGAAAACTATCATATAAGTGCATTTCATCAAAAACCCTTAACATGTTTCATTTAATTTACCATCACCATGATGCGATATTCTTTCGTTTGTAAATTTCCCTTTTGAAGCATTATGCTGCCGTCACCATGGTAGACCTCCTCTACAGTATTCACAGGTTTTAAAGCTTGACAAAAATTTTTGTTGTCTCTGAACCCAAATAGCTCGAACATTTTCTTGTCAGATGATCAAACTCACCCGAATGCATTTCCTTCCAGGATTTCTATATGTGCAAAATTAATCATTTCTTGAAGAATGTACAATGGTCTCTCTCTCCCTTATTGATGTTGCCCCTGCTGTTGCTGTTTCAGACTTGTCTCCTTTAAAAGCAAAGCCAGTGTTTTTCTTGCCAGTGAGAACGTCCAGCTGTGGTTAAGTTGAGCTTTTCTCACTCCCACCGGCCTTGGACTTGTTACCTCTACAGCTCTGATAGATTTCTCTTTGTTAGGCTTGTTCTCTCCTGTTTCTTTTCCACTTTTTCTTCTCATACAGATGGAGCTGGAATATTTTTTTTCCCCTTTGTATTAGAATAAGCATGACCAGCATACATTTTTTTCAAAATCCCATATCGTCACACTTACTTGTATTGGCGTAGTCAAGTAAAAACAAACTAACTTTTAAGCAACCACTCAACAACTTGTGTGTTTTCTGCAACAATTTCATACAAAAGAGGAAATCTAAACTGATATATCCAACAAAGGCTCCAGGAATGTCTTTCACTGTGCTCAATAAATCTTGCCTTGCACTAATACTATAAGTTGCTAAATAGTTTTCCATTGTGTCACTGCTGATTTGTTCCATAGTCACCTTTCGCAATTTTTGTATCTCAATTTTTAAAACACAAAATAGTCTCGTAAAAAGAAATTTCATTTTATAAATATGTAACATTTTAAGTGAAAATTATTTTCCCAGTGTTAAATTTGGGACTTTCTCATGAATTCTCCAATGAAACCGGTAGAAACAAATTCTAGCATGGCTCATTTGCACAATAACCCATGAAAACATGTGCCCTAAATATTAACACTTCAGATATTTTACCATGACAAACTTGCTCTTCACAACAGTTCTCAATCTGATCCACCTGAACTGCCATGTAAAATGAATTTAGTACTGAATATGTATGATAGAACTTATGACTGTTCTAAAAATTAAATAACCATTCATCTGACAAGAGCTCCTTTTCTCACATTTTTGTAGTATTCCCTATGTTGCTTGAGAAATCAATCAGACTTCTAATGGGTTTTTAAAAAAATGGTTTTCTTGCAATTTTTCTATTGAGGCCAGATTTCTGGACTGCACAATAAAAATTGCCTCCTGATAACATTCTCCCACCTGAGCTTTGCATCTATGCAATCTCTACTGTGGTATCACCACACCTCACTTGAAATTAGCATTTTTTAAGGAAAGTCATGATTACTTTTCCTGACAGTTTTCAATTATGTTTGACTTTGTGCTGGCTTAGACCATAAAGTCTCAATAAAATGTATTTGATTGTGTCTTAGCCATAACAAAAATGTAAAAAAAAAAAAAAGCTCAAGAGATATCAATGTTTTTACCGTATTTGTAATGTATGTGTAAGGTTTTCAGTCTTGCCCTTATAATTATGGGACTACTTAATTATTCATAATGTCATGGAGGCATCTAAATGTCAGCTTGTGTAGTGAAACATGCCTAAAACCTCTTATGAAGGTGACGTCCTCCATGTTTCTGTAAACTATGGTGCTCCACATTAATCTCCTTTGCCTTTAAAGCATTCCTCTCTCCGCTGTTTTAAAGCAAAAGATCGCGACTGTGGTTCCATCTCGTTCCTTCAAAGTTCAGCCATTCCTTGGAGCCTATTTGAGCGTCCTGGAAACTTATTTCACCTTGTTCCTCCACAGTGCCAACTTCTGCTGTTGCTCTCCTCCCTCTCCTCACGTCAGCCTCTGTCTCCTTTCTCCTCCCCTTTTCCATCTGTCAACAAGTACACATTCTCACTGCTCTTACACATATTCTGAATGGTGTAGTCACTGCTTGTTGATCAGCCTTCCCCAAGGAAAGAACATGAGGAGGCGGGGGTGACAGCCAGCTTGTCAGAGTAGGCCTATGGGTACATAATAGTGGCTCCTCAAGGGTCTGCCCAACTCTCTTTGCTTACAGGAACCAGCCTGGCTGTTTTGCCATGATCTCAGTGACACTGTTTGAGCAACACAGACATCAGTTTTCCACTTATCAGGTAAGTTTTGTTTTGTTTTTCTTTAACGAGACTCAGATGCATTATAGGAAAGAATCCACTAAAAACTCCTCATCTTCTTCTATTTTTTAATCATACCTGGCTGAGGTTTAGCGTTATATGCTATATGGTGTTTCTGCATGAGGAGACTTGTTCAGGACCTCTCTGTTGAAAATTGAACTAGAAGCTTTTCTAAGTAAGTTGTGGTCTGGCCTTGGCAGTCAACACACCCAGTTCATTTTCACCCTGTGACTTCTTGTTTTCATTTAAATCTACTTCACATTCACCAGGGGATAATAAGACCCTCTTTGCATATGTTTTTTTTTTTCTTTTTCACATAGGGGTTTCTTAGAGGGAAACTCATTGCCTGTACCCTTCAAATTCACCATGTAGGGGCAAGTTTCTTGGAGGATGGCAGGCAACTGTTTGTTTACTTACAATGAAACGCTGCAACAAATTAAATCAGCGCGTATGCATATTTTTGTAGCACAGTCGAAAATACTTGTGCTTTGCTTTTACTGGAAAGCAGGGATTTAGTGTGTTTGCTGTCATTCAGTTCCAATAACATAGCAAAAATAACATTTTTGCTATGTTATTGGAACAACAGAGCAAAAATGACAGATTTTTATTGCTCTTCAGTGTTTTCCGATTAAAATTTAACATTAGTGGCTATAATATAAGAGGAATCTTTTCTTATAGGTTTTGAAATCAAACTTGAGAGGCTTAATTTGCTTTTGGAGACAACGGGTTCTTTGTTTTCTTGAAAATTTCTAGCTTCAGCTGCCTTCTTATCACATCTCAAAATGTTTTCTGAGAAAAATGTGGTTGCACAAGATGATAAACCTCTGCACAAGCGAGATAGAGCAACGCAGTGTTTGATTTTCTACATGTACTTTGGATGCCTCGGAAACTGTTGATGGTGAGTTTTAAAGGACAGCCTAATGAAGGGGTAAGGTGGATGCTAACTGCAGTCGTCCGGGGACATCTTCTGCTCTAATGAATGGTGTAAAGTGTTGTAAATCACCCGCTGTGGAAGAGCAGTAAGATTCCTCTGTGCAGTGATGTCACTGCTCATATGTGAAGCAGATCCAGACATGAACAGTTCAGTTTGAGCCAGATGTTGAGTTTAATTTCTCTACACACTCTTGGCTGGATTGACATGTAATCAGAACTGTGCAGAGGTGCGCTTCAGCTCTTCACACTGAGACTTTGGTAATTGTAGAAGAGAAAGAACTTCAGGAAACATCCGAGGATTAATACCACCTTGTAAAAGTGTTCATACCCCGTCGGTATTTTCATGTTTACACTTTAAATCCATAAACTTAGACCATTAGTTGTGTTGGTCTAATTATGAAGCAGAAGGAAAGTTGTGCATAATTATGAAGCAGAAGGAAAGGGAATAGTTTTCAATAGTATGAATAAAAATTCCAAAAGTAACTAAATATATTTATATTCCCCCTCCCTTTACTTTGACACAACTAAGCAAAATGTTGGAATTTATTGGATGAATTCCAACTGTGTGTACTTTAAGCTAAGTAAAGACAGCTGATATTAATGATCATGATGACCAAGGAAAACATCAAACAGGAAAGCATAACATCTTAGGGACAATTAAAGCAGAGTTAGGTTATAAAACAAAATCCCAAGCTCAGAGCACTGTTCAATCCACCATCTGAAAATATAAAGAAAATGGCACTGAAAACCTGGCAAGTTGAAGCTGTCTTCCAAGGCTGACAGGCTGATCCAGGAGAGCAGAACTCTGGAGGAGCAGATGCGAAATGACTCCACTCAATTCCCCTTTTGAGCACAAGTTGCTAAATTTTAGTAGTCTTGACTAAAGCAAAAAACAAAAAGAAAGCAGACATAGTTAATACATTAATTTGGTATCTAATGTTTTTGATTTGAGTAACATTTTGATTTGTCTACATCTTTTTGAAATTATGTGCTAAATAAAAACTCCACCTTAAAACATTTGAAAAGTGTCCACCCTTCTCAGCTATCTGTATTGTTGTTGAATTGTGAAAGCAGGATATGTAAAATTATTTTCAAGGATTAAAAAAATTTCCCACATGCCTCACTTTGGAGATCCCTAGTTTAGATCAAAGCATATTTATGTGTTAGAATTGACAAGTTAAGGTCTTGATCTAAATCTTGATTGAAAAATCATGACAAATCTTGAAAATAACTGTTTACATGCTTTCTGTCCAGTCTCATTTAGCTTGAGTTTCTTTCCAAAAGAGAATGGGCAAAAAAGAAAAAAATCTTTTGATGTCAAAAACTTGTAGGGACATACTCAAAAATACTCAACTTTAGCCGTAGTAGTAACTCTGGGGTTCTGAGCACAAATGCATGCAATGATAATTCTTTTGCAAAAAAATTGAAAACCATTAATCATTTTCCTTTGAAATCACATAAAATCACATTAAAACACTGTTCATATTTTTGAGGTAACAAAATGCTAAATTATTCAAATGGTAGAGATAATTTTAAAACTCACAATTTTGCATCTGTTCTGTTTATATGATCTGTACAAAGTGTCTCATCTGTTTTACTTCTCTTTTTTTTCAGGCCACCAAATTGAATATATTTTTGATTAAAAAACATGGCCATGTTCGATACAAAGCACAAATACCTATGGATTTACGTTTTGAACTATGAGTAAAACAAAAGCAAAATAACAATGGAGACTCCACATGACGCGATTTTGGAAGAACATCAGGCAGCTTTGGGCAGCATGACCTTTTCTGCACAAGAATTATCTACAGAAGATGAGCGTGCTTCAGAAAGAAAAGGTCAAAGGGTAGATGATCTTTTCCCTTCAGACCAGATACCACAGTTGGAACCTGATGGGGATATAAATGATCAAAAGAAAAGTTTTACCTGTGTCAGTTACAACACTACGGTCCTCAAAGAAACGGTGTGTTTTCAAGAACCCAAACAGGTCCATCTGGATGCAGCTCCTGGAACATCTGAGCTTCTTGTAGAAAATTACCCTTCCATATCATGTGCTTCAAATGAAGACTGCTGCCTTCCACCTCCTGCTCATGCAGCAGAAGTTCAGTTAAACCATTTTGCTCAAAAACAGCCTGATCATTCTCTGAACCTTTATTCTACATCTGCACAAAGAGGCTTGAAAGCACTGGAGCCAATTTCAAATGGATCCATCATCAGTCAGGCCTGTGCATCCACTCTGGAGATCCCTGCTGACCAGCTTCCTAAAATCTTTGATTTACCGCATGTCATGAAGCAAAGACCAAGCACCATCACCTTCTCCACCAGCACCGGCTCCTCTTGCATCAACAGCCAAGCTTCTGGCTACAACAGCTCTGATGGAGAAGAATCATCAGAGGAGGAGAAAGAGAAGTTTAACTTTAAGCATGAGGATTTGGGGAAGGGAGATGATGATGTGTTCCTGGAGTGGCCTCATAGTAAAGATCGCCATATGACTAAAAGGAAGAAGAAACGAGGCTGTTTGGAGCCACAAGCAGATTCTGTGTGCACACCCAACACCTGTGGTTATGAGGCTGAGGAGGAAATAAGCAGCAAGGAGGTATGCCAGTAACAACACAATACATTTTTTTTTTTAACGTTACTTTGCCTTGCAAAAGTATTCATGCCCACAGAGCCTTTTGCTATTATGTGATAACAGCCACAAACATGAACATTAACAACAGTTTCTTATGAAAAAAACAGAAAAATTTAATTTTCCAACTTTAGGATTTGTCTAAGCATTTAAAAACATTTAAAATAAATTTTCAGGTGATGTCACTTCCATTGGTTCTTAGAAGACAGCAATGCAGCCATGTTATCGTTGGAAATAGATATGAGGCGTATAAGTGTGTAGGAGTGTACTGACTTCCCATTTGTAAGTGAGAGACAGATCCAGGAGGAATTCAAACAGCTTCTGCTTTATTTCCCCTCCCATAGCTGGGGATTGAGTTTGATAAAGCACATTGGATCACATTAGCGCTGAACTTCACCTTCCATTTCTGGCCTGTCTCCTTCCTCGCCTCCCTTTCTCTTTGAGGTGCGTCTGTTTCCTTTTCACATGATCTCCATTCCTGCTTTTTTTTATTGCCTATTTAAAAGCTTACATGAGCTTTCATAAGCCTGTAGTAATCCATTACATATATGCTTTGTTACGCCTTGAGGGAACATAGCCAACAACACATACCTGCCATGCTTTTTTATAACGGTGAGAGGTAATGCACTGGCACATATTAACCTCTCTGTCTGGTGGTAGGACACTGAGATAACACTGGCTTTACACGCAAATGGCACACAGCTCTGAATGGGTCGTTTTGGAGAGGACAGCAAGAATGCAGGGAATCGAGGGAGCATGTAGTAAATATTATCAAAAGGAGTGCAGTAAATGCTTTCCATGCCATCACACCACAGACCCTGTTAATGCTTTTAGGCTGAAATGCATAGTAAAAGAAAGCAGATGTTGCATCATTTTAAAGGAGCACCAGGTTCTTCAACTATGTATATTTTTCAAGGTAGATTTTTTTTTTTTTTTTTTTTTTTTTGGCAAAGATGTCATTGTTTATCTGGAGGAACAGCAGAAAATCCCAGCTCAGGTGCACATGTAAACTATTAATTGTGCTTTCAAAACATCTGGCCTTTATGGAAGAGTGCTTGGAAGATAAGTATAAGTATAAGAGAATCCTCTTATCAGATAAGAACTAAATTACATTTTTATATGTTTATCAGAGTTGATTTGAAAATGGATGGAGCTAAATACATGGCAAAGTCCAGACCTAAATCTCATTGGGAATTTGTAGCAAGACTTGAAAATCTGTTTTATAGATGAAATTCAGCCACCCGATATTTGACTAATTTTGCAAAGAACAATTGGCAAAATGTTCATCTGTTCATGTATCAAAAAGATAAACCCATGAAACTTTCAGCTTTAATTACAGAGAAAGTTCACTCTGAAAAGCCTTCTCTTGGGAAGGGATTTCACACTTTTATTTCTTATTTGTAAAGGTAATTGGAAGCCATGTATCCGTTTTCTTTCACTATACAAATATACACAAATAAACTTAATGATTTAACACATAATGTTCCAGTGAAACCAAAGTTTAGAGCTGTAAGGGAACAAAATATATCAAAATTTAAATAATCTGAACAAAATTATAATTCAACACAGTCTTCTGAGATAGGAAGATGTTCAAAAAACCCCAAAAATCTGTTATTTTTAAAGACAATCAGTAACAAATATCTGCTTTGGCTTGCCTTAATCTTAATAAGCACAGAAGCACATGTTTCTGTCATATTTGATTTTAGTATTTGCATAAACCTTTAGGATCATTTCTGAAACTAGTTGAGAATGCAGTTGTCCCCATCAGCCATGTGAGGGCACTATATGCACAAAGTTCCCAGTCGGTCACCTAATGTCTTCCTTTACAGTTGAACTCACATGTGAATAAAACTAACGCATATCTTTCACATATTCTCCTTCTACCACCCATATATTGCTGCATTCAGATGCTGCTGTGCACTGCGTGGTATTGCCAATGTAGTTTATTCCCTCAAGCAGCCAGGTAGCCCATGCCCTTTTCGCATGACCGCTTGCTACATTGGGATACCTCCATGGTGATCTCTGGCACTCTCAGTGGGTGGCACAGACTAGGCACTGAGCCCAGAGCTCACACACTTAACTCCTCATTTCCATCTCAAAGGCCCTATGTTGGGTTTCCACATTGTGTCCAATTTGTGCTGATAAAGTTATAGTCTCTTCGCTTTTTGTCGTCCCCTGATGATAACATTGCATCTGTCTCATGGAATGACTCACACCGGCTCAGTTCCCATGGCAGTGGGCCTTTGCACTACTCCCAGGGCCAGATATAGAGGAAAGGGAACGGAGAAATGAATTGAGGGGAGAGTCTCACTTGAGTGTCAAAGCCCCTTCTGGTATTTGTGTCATTCTGAGGGGAAGTGTCTGCATTCCCAAACAGCACCTTGAGGGGATGTCACTAAAAAGATACTTTGTGAGTGCCTTCCAGAGTTTGCTTGAGTGCGAGTCTGAAAACAGGGCATCTGTTTCTTGCATTTCTGTTTGTCTGACACCAGGGGTTAATTAGCAATCCGGCTCACAAGATCCTCAGCTTCCTCTTCTTATATGTTTTCAAGCGTTTGGCTTAGAATCTTGAGCTTGGTTTCCTTAAATTAAAGATGCAAAGATAAAATTATGTATCATTACTACAAATCAAAATAGTTCTCAGTATTTTTACTTTGTTTAATTTATTTTAGGGATAGTTTGTTTTTCTTCTAGGGTGAATGAGAATCCTTTTTATTTGTAAATAGACTCAGAGGTTTGGACAGATAGATACTGATCCACTGTTAAACATATTACATTCCCTGGTCAGCACAGAGCTGGAAAGACACACTGCAAAATGGGAAACTTTATTTTTTCCTCTTGGTGACCCAGAGTGATCTTTAAGACCTGTGAGAGCACCGGGGACCCGGACAGATTTAGATCATTCCTCAGGGATTGAGTGGAAGGAAATACTTTCTCCCAGCACTCGCTTGGTCAGCTGACCCTGGGTGGTCATCAGGCTGTGTAGTGCCTGGTGTCTGGTCTGTTACTTCCTTGCAATTTAAAGATAATGCACTAAGTTCAGTATTCAAAAAAAATTTCTTATTGAATTTTCTCCAGTTTGAGAAAATTTGTTTAGGATATTTCATTTAGGAAGTCATATTCCTAATGTACCTCTTTGTTAAAACAGTATACCTTTACAGATGTTGACTTCATGCATTTATACTTTCGAGTAAATTATTCCGTAGCGGCATTCCTAATGGCAAATTCTCAGGATTTTGTTTTTCATTACAGCAAGCATTTACTCAAATGTTATTTACAGGTGGATCTTACTCAATTAGAATATCATCAAAAAGCTTATCCCCATAGTTCAGTCGAACAAGTTACTCAAATTTTATAGATTCATTATATGAATCTATAGCAATCCGGCTATAGATTCGTAGGGATGGATCTATAAAATATATTTATATGTTGAATCTATTTTATAGATTCAATATATAAAATACATTCATATTTTATGAATCTATGGTAGCCAAACTACCTACCATGGTCGGTAGGCAGTTTGGCTAATTTGGTACAGCCACTATGCTAACAGAAAGACAACAATCAAAAATAATAACTACCAATTTCTGTGTAATATAAAGGGCTATTTTTTTAAGATAATGACTGTGTTGTAAATATTGACAAATACAGGATTTTATTTATGCAAATAATGTCAGACAAGCAGGAAAAATAAAACATCACCAAACTGTTGTATTCCCTGTACAAGTTGTGATTAAGCATGACTGTTGATATGTTTGGCTGACCTCTCTTATCTGATCTTCTCTGATTACCCCCAGGAGTCTCCACAGGTCACATCTCCATGGTCTGAGTCAATGAGCCACCTCATGAGGAAACTGGACCAGCTTAATCAAGACATAGAGGAAGCTCTGAGTGCAAGTTCATCATCCTCTGACACGCCTTGCATTGCACGCAAGAAGCAGGTGAATGTCACACACTCTTGGTATATCTACTGTCATTGCGTGCTGGAAGAGGTTGGCTGTATATTTTAAAATCACATAGCCCATACATTCTTTGTTTTGCCTATAAGGACACAAAGAATTAACAGGATGTAACGGGACACTTTTTGTAAGACATTTATCAGACCTCCATGGGTTAAATCAGAATTATGACTGCACCTTCAATGCTTTATGGTGTCCGCAGTCACGGTTGATTCTGCACACATTGCTATGAAGCCCTTGCTGCATACTTTGTCATGGATTTTAAACTTTTTAAATCGATTTAGTTTGCTTTGCAGAGAAAAAATCCAGGCGGATTATCCAGACCTGCAAGCAGTTGGTGTTTGGAATTTCATATCTATCACCATTTCTACAAGTGTTCCACATTATGTTGAGATTCCAATAAGACCTGTGAATTCAGTGAGCAGTCTCTTGCAGTTCCAGTAAATGAAAGAGTACAATAGATTCCTCTTTTGTGGCGTGTGTGACTTTTGCAGTATGATGGTACATTCTGTGACAAAACAATCTTCGGTTCAGCTTTAAATATCTGCCTCTGTCTGTTTTATGATGTGGATCCTCGGCACTCAAATGTGATATTTGATTCTAAAGCCTGATGACTGCAGCAAGAACAGACAGTTATTGTACTTTCAGTGATGCAACAGGGGGAATGAAACTGTGTTCCCAAAAAAAAAAGACCCCAGTCTCATGGTGGCGTGTTCCATGAAATATCTCTCCAGACTTAGTGTGCAGGAACAAAAGTGGCCTTTTGAGCTCCTTATGCGTGTCCTGCACAGAGGAGCTGTTGTGTTAGAAAGGAGTTTGTATGATTTGGTCTATTAGGAATGGTTCAGAGAGGGTTACATGCCTCCGAGGCATCTGCATAACCATCCCAGTCATTCACTCCGACCTGCTTCAACTAATGGCAGGCAACTGGCAAAGACAAGACGTCTTTACTGGGATATTTGACAAAGTCATAATCTCTGTTCTCTCAAATGAAGATCTGCACATACAGCCTTCTTTGTGAAGCTCTG
This sequence comes from Girardinus metallicus, assembly GCA_903067095.1. Taxonomy (NCBI): domain Eukaryota; kingdom Metazoa; phylum Chordata; class Actinopteri; order Cyprinodontiformes; family Poeciliidae; genus Girardinus; species Girardinus metallicus. The sequence goes on from CAEGAE010048274.1 coordinate 43,583, forward strand.
TCAAGCTGAACTGAGAGTGGAGACTTCTCTTCCCCAACCGCTGACCTCAGCCTGTTGTTTTTCTTTTCCCCTGGCCGCTGTTGCGTTCATCCTGTCCTCGTCTGTTCGGCCACACAGAGACAGAGCCGGTTTTGATTGTTGTTGTGATGTTGTTGCAGTGGGGTGCTGCTTCAAAGTCCTCGCCGAACCAAGCCCAAAATGACACAGTTCTCCAAAGAACAGACAGAAGGGAATGTTGGAGCCAAGACACATCTTCTGCTTCATGCAGCTCCTCAACAGGGACAAAAGCAAGAAACAAGAAGATGGTAAGTTGCTCTAAAAAGGCTTTCCGGCTCCATGCTGACAGCTGTTTTTCTAAGACTTATGAGACTTTAAGCTGTTCTTCTTTTCAAGCAGCAATAAACAAGTCCTTTTTGAAGCTTAGCTCTGAATGTCGGCCTTTAATATTCATGTCTGAGTATCAGACATGAATATCAGCTAATCAAAGCCTGGTAAGAATCAGCTAATCAAAGCCTTGCCTATGTATAGCTGAAATTGTTTCAAATTAAATTAGGAAGGTATGTGACAAATAACATATTCTCCCAAACCTCTTGAACAAGGACCACTGTATGATCTCTTATATGTTTCACTACTGCCATGATGCTTTTGATGCATTTTTGGTTTAAATAGTGTGTATTGAGATTAAGAGTGGAATTTTCAGTGTTTTGCGATGCAACAACAGTACATTTCGTTTGTCACGAAGTGCCCCCAAGTAGTTATGTATTTGTTAGACAAAATTCATCAAAAAGTATGTACTGTTAGTTCAAGCAACAAGCATTCAGAGGGGAGTAAATTTTCAGTGGTGCAGACAGACTTTCTGCATGGCCTAGCATTAAATGAAGTTATATAATTGTTGTCATTGCTGCGATTTTGAAATTGCATTGATTCTGTATGAGATGCACATCTTAGTATTTTACTAAGATGTGCGACTGTAGCTCTAAGGGGCGACTGTGGGAAGAGTAGTTGTCTTGTGATCGGAAGGTTGTAGGTTCAATTCCCGCTTCCTCCTGCCCCATGTCGATGTGCCCTTGGGCAAGGCACTTAACCCCAAATTGATCTTTGATCTGCGATCTGCGTATCGGTGTATGAATGTGTGAGCGTTTGTGAGAGCGAATGGGTGAATGACACTAGTGTAGAGCGCTTTGAGTGGTCAAAAATGATCGGATAAAGCGCTATATAAGTTATGTCCATTTACATAACAACTGAGAGTAACTATTGCCCAATCCGTTGTAACAATGCCACATGCATAGGAAAGCAATGCTGGAGCCACGTTTGACCTTGGCATGGATGTCAAAACCCAGGTATAAAAGATGGTGCCAATGCATCATTAGATGTGTCCCTACTTCAATGCACCAGTATCAAATGGCTGAATTACCTCCTAAGCATGCAACCAGAGTCCTGGACATAATTACTTTATTCAGATGTGTTCAAGTAGCAATAAATCTAAAGGTTGCATTATTACTTGAGAAAATTAGTGTTTGAGACCAATTGACTTTGGCATTGAATCTACATACACAAGGAATCTTAAAATAATGTTCTCGAGGGCCAGCTTCTTGCAACTTTAAGACGCTTCAAGATTTAAGCACCTAATTATTATTATTTTCATGCAGTGAAGCTCTGTATTGCTTCACTACATGATAGGTAGGCAGTTTAGCTATTTGATTCAGGTGTGTACGACCAATGATGAAACACCAGCTTTCGAGAAGTGGTGTTTGAGATGCTTGTGAATCACTGAAATACAAGATAGATATGCAATATTTTAAATAGGGTATTAGAATGATTTTTCAGTCAAGTAATTGAAAGAATTAGGGGATGTACGGAATGAAATAATTCATAAAGGAAGATGAATTCATTGGCAGCACAACAGATATTTCAAAACTTTGTGCATAAAATGCTTTCTCTTGCAAGCTGCACTGAAAAATTAGGAGGTTGAGACAAGTAATTTTAATTATGTACCAGTATATGTTTGGTTCCGGTTCCACTTAGCGATTAAAATAAAATAGCCATGGCTCAGCATTGGTGAAGGTCCCAATGCAGAGAGGAAACAGGTGGCTGAAAAATTTATTTTTAGTAAATAATATTTACCAAAAAAATCCTACAAAAACAGAGGCCATTTACTGTACTGGCATGAGTGACTGCATATCAGATTATGCATACACATGAAAATACAGAATAGAAGCACTAGGATGAATGAAAGGCACATTTTATGGGCTCCTGAATTTTTTTTCTGAAACTTAACTTTTGAAAGTAAATTATGCCTGATGCAAAATGGTTTCCTTTCCTGTTGGAGTGCCACTTCCATCTGGGATCATAAATCTCTGCCCAATGCAGCAGTGGAGTGTATGCAATTGAAAACTGTGAAATCAGTAAAAGAAACGACAGAGCTGCATTTAGGCTTGCAATGATCTATTAAATGCCAACATTAATGACAATTTCATTTCAGTTAAAATTTGAAAGTTAATTAAAATTAATTCTGTCTCACAAGAATTGGTAATATTCCACATATCTTTAATAATTGAAGTCTGCCAGAATTGTCTTGTAGAAACAGTACCCACACAGAGAGCAGCTGCTACAAAAGCACTTTGGCTCCAATCGAACCTAAAATGGTGAATAATGGACAATTCTGGACAATTTCTGATTTGGTCAGTATCTAAAATTGAGAGAGTATCTCTATCGAAATGTGCAGAGAAACTGAAATTATTTTATTATTTCTTTGAGATTGTTGGATCTTATCAATATATTTGATAAGATCTGTTAATCTCTGTTAATCTCTCTAGTATTCACCATTGATGACTAGGTTTAACTGTTGTGTTTCCAAACAACAATACAGTGCAATTTAATATTAACTAACAATGTGATCAGCAGAGAATAATAAACTAGTAGATGATTGAAGAAAATGCAAGGGATACTCAACCAATGAGACATCTTTAGCCATCTCCCACTTCAAAGCTGAACATTTGGTTCACAGTCAATTCCTTTGCTTTTGGGTGGTTTTTGGAGTAGATATCTACCAGTTTTTTTCTGATTTGGTCCAAGTTTTTGCAACTGAAACTCGGGATGGAGGATGGATTTCCCTGTTTCCTAAAAATTTCTTACAGTGAAAGCAACTTATCCTATTTTACAAACCTAAAAATACAAAGTAATCGAAACTACGGCTATAACAAATCATCGAATGATTCAAGTACCTTGATTATTAAAATTCCTTAAGGCAAATTATCTGTCTCAAAGCTTTGTTAAATTATGTTTTACTATTGACAAACTGTGTTCCACCCAGGTGATTATTTGTGTTGCGTAGCACACTTATGATTTGTTGACAATTACTAATAAGGGTTGCAGATATGAGTATTTTGGCTGAGAAATAACTTTGATTATAATAAGGTTAAATCTCTTTCGGTGCTGATACAATTTTAGTCATCCTGTTTTTTGTAAAAACAAAATAGCAATTAAATAAAAAAATAAACGTCTTGCTATCAAGAGTTTGCTTCCTGAGAGTTGTTTTGTCTTGGCAGCAATGAATCGTACATAAGGGCCTCTCTAATCCATATAGAACATCTGAAAGCAGCCTGTGATAATGTCATACGGTGTGATTCAGTCTTGGAGTCTAAGAATGGTGGACATGCTCAGACTGGTAGAACTGACAGAATTGAAAGATGTCTTGTTGACCTACCTGTAAAAAATGTTTTGGAACATGTGGTTTTTTTGAAGTTTAAAATCTGAAATTCATCTCATTCCCTCCCTGAAGAACAACTTCATAATATGCAAAATGTTTTTGTGATGACAAAGATTGTGTATTGTTGAAAGAAGCTACAGTACATAATGAGGCTTGTTTCTTCCTCAAATTGGGACCTGTAGAATGCCTTTCAAATGCCTTTCAAATAGCAGGAAGAAAATCAAAATGTGTTCATATAAACACAGGTCAAAAAATATCTAAACTGTATCTCTATTGACTCTACTGATGACTTAGTAACTTATGAAACTATTAATAACTCTTGGAGTTTTCCAAATTGTGTCAACTACTTCAAACATCAGTATATTTTGTTGAAATTGAGAGAAATTGTGCAATTGTAAAGAGGAAGGAAAATAGTATCCGCTTTTTAAATCTTTTTTAGAAAATAAAAATCTTACAAGTGTGGCATGGACTTGCATTTAGAACCCTCTCCTCTAATTTCCAAATAGAATTTAGTTGTGTGTGTTTTACTCTTAACCTTGTTTTATCACTTAAACTGGTGGAAACATGTTTATTTTAGAGGACACATATAAGAGTGCATCTAAAATCAATGTTGCATGTAGTGCAGGCAACTCTAATCTGAACAAATTAAAGGTGGAGTTTGCTTATGGAAAGTAAAGCTTAAAATTTAGTTTGTAAGAGGTACTGCAAGCAATGTCTATGGCAATACCATGAAGAAAATGTGACTTTTTAACCAGAACACTGTTACTTCAGTGTGATGTCAAACCCAGCTCAGAGTTCCAACTTCCTAGGTAACTGATATGCAGCATAACAATGTCATTAGGCAAAATTATGTAAATGTCTTAAAATTTATTTTGACAAAGAGAGCTAATTTGAAGATACATAAAATTATCAACAGACTAAATTGTCAGTGTATTGCTTGGATGTACCACAGAGCAAAAAATGTTATCAATAAGCTGCAATAAATAGTATTAAAATTAAATGCTGCGGTCAAAGCCAGTACACACAATCGACACAATACACTCACATAGTTTCCCTGTTATAGCTGTTCAGCATAAACTGTGATTCCACTATTAGTGGATGGCGACATAATCAGGTTAAGTATTCCTAGATGTAGTTGCTGTTGATGGAGACGGGCATGCCAGTCTGTCAGTTGGACTGACTGGTTCTGTATCGACCTCTTTGGCTTGTCATTGTATGGGGACTGCAGCCATCATTCATCCGTGGTGTGACAAACTTGTCACACCACATAAACATCCTTGTTGATGCAGGCAAGGGAGAATTTTCTGGTGGCGTAAAAGCCCCGAAATAGGTCCTCTTCTCCTTAGTGAAGGATGTCACTTTTTCTTACCTGTTACCTTTGACGTGTCATTCATCTAGATACAGCAGGCCTGAATTGGGGGGGACGTGTTTAATGCAGGTCAGATCTTGAGAAATGCTGAGAAGAAATACGTTCTGCACAGAAAGAATTGGAGAGAATACCATGCCAAATCTGTACCTCCTCTAGGGCGCAACATCTGGTTTTTGAGTTCTAATCTTTAGAGTTTATTTTTGAATTTGGGACTGACGGAGGTCCATGGAGACTCCCTGGACAGAAACCTTTAAAAGTGCAAAGATAATAATCCTAGTTGTGTCCCAAGTGTTTAAATCTGTGATGAAATTCTGCCGGACTGGCAGATTGTACAATCAGTGAAGAGGGTCATGTTGTGGCTATCCCTCTCAGTTTTCAAAGGTCACTATCTACTTCTGTGTGTGTTTATACACATGTAATATTGGAAACATAGAAGTGAGTCAGACATTTATGACCTTGTTTTTCTGTCTCCCAGAAAGTTGATTTTTGAACCAAGGTTCAAAAATGGTTGAGGCAGCTACCCCTGATGGTTCAGCTCCTAAACTTGTCAAAATGCGTTGACTGTGGCAGCTTATTTGCTTTTAACCTTTTTCCTCTAAATAAGTTACAAATGGCATTCCAGCAGCATTGTGTTCTGTGACCTCATTTATTGTGTGGCCCAAAAGTGTCTAAGGTTCTCACACAAAGTTCACGTATCTTCATAAATTTAGCTATTTGGCTCATTGTTTTTATTTTATTTTCTTTTTTCTTTTTTTTGCTAAAATGTAAAAGCATTGCAGGATGCTCATCCAACCAAACAATTTAATACTGCCAAAATTTTTGCTTTTATGCGAGCACTGGTGATTACATCTCTCATTGAAAATGCAAAATCATTTAACTTAGAAAATTTTCTCCAAATTAAAGTAAAAAAACAAAAAAAAGAAACGCAAATACCCTGGTAAATTCAAACTGATTTCCAATTGTCTGTTATGATGAGGCATCTGCAGCGTTGCAGCCGACCATCCTGGGAGGAAAGAGGTCAAAGAAAGCAGCATGTGGTTAAATCAGAACATGATGCCACGGAGGAGAAACATTCTGGAACTCTTCCTCAACAAAAAAAAACTGTTGTTGTTTTCTGGGTTGCAATGCCTTTTTAATTAACTACAAATTTAACCACAATCACATGAGACATCTTGTTTTACTTTTTTTTAAGTTACTAGGAAAATTCTATCTTTATTTTGAAAAAGAGCTAGTTTACATCAATACCGTTTTTTTTCTTTTTTATGTAACGTGCCAAATTAATTTTAATGACACCATCTCAAGAAAATAACAATCAATATTCACAATAAATACTGTTGGATGAAGAACTACTATAGTGAAATTTGCTAATATATATGGATTATATATAGATTATTTCATGTCCGAGTTTTGGGTTCTAAATTTTAATTTCCAAAAATGGATTAAAGTAGATGATATTTAATGTCATGACTATAGAAGACAGATTTGGAAATAGTACACAAAAAGAAGATTAGTAAACAAGAAATATTTGAGTTAAAATTAGTCTTCTGTCGGTTTTCTGTACCTGCCTAGTTCTTGCAGGATTTCTAGAGACATGTTGCCTATCTAGTGGTCAATGAGTGAGATTAGAGCACATCCTGTACAGGTCATCAGTCCATCACAGAGCGATACGGAGATACACAGCACAGACAGGCATGCACACATAGAATCTCACCTAAATGCTATTTTCTTTTTTTGTAAGTCACCTGCAATACAATAAATAAAAGAATTGCAGATAACAACCTCATAATACTGTGGCCCACAGCATGATTTTACCATCGAACCATTTTATATTTTCTTTTATGGAAGAGGTTAATCAAAGATTGATCAACATTATAATCCATCTAAACAAATGTTTGGACTAAAACTTCTGTTACAACAATATAAACTAAACACAAGATAGACCTCAAACTTTAATTTAATTTCTGAAATATTACCTATTTTGCTATATCACTGCAAGCTGAGCTGCTAAATAACGCTACCTCTGCGTTATTTAGCTGCTGCTGTGGAAAAGCTGTATTGATTTTGTCATCACAGCACTGATTGCAGCCGTGTTGAAGAATGCAAGTACAGATCTGCTCCTCAGCAACAATTACTCATATTTTGCTTCTGTTTCTGCCTTTCAGATGTTTCATAAGATGACCAAAGCAGCTGGTGCAGGTAAGATGTTTTTTTATTCACTTCCACGGGTTTTGGGATGTAATGCTCATGTTGCTTTATAAAATGTTATTGCTACTGCTGCCTGAGTATAGAGAAAACTAGAGTTGACCTCTAAATCTTAATGTTTTTGTGGATTTTATTTTCCACAAATGTAGGCTTTAGGGAGAGCTGAACGACTAAATATGTATGTAGTACCTTTTTATGCTTTGAGTCTGAGATTGATAGGCAGGGTGATTGTTGGGATAGCAGACAGTGACCTTGGACAGCTGGTGGAGAAAATTTAATTATCAAGGGATTGGATAAATGGATGTAAGACAGAGTTGCTTTTTAAATAGACGGCTGGCTAGTTTAACAGGAAACCACAGACATCTGCACATTTGCATTTGCACATTAATGCTGAATGGCTGTTAAGGTACAAACGATTAACTCAAGGCAGAACTGAACAGAAAAAGAAGCTTCAAATCAATGATGGCTGTGTTGATTTGAGTGTGTTGGTATCTGTCTCTATTCACTGTGACTGAATCATTGATCAAAGATAGGCCTGTTATCTAACTCACTAAACCTCGGCATTTAGAAACTGTCAACAACTGAAAATCATTGAAATTTAACAGTGCCTTGCAAAAGCACATCCATTAAACTTTTTCAGATTCCAATACATTACATTCACAAATTGTATTGTAATGTATTTTATTGTGATTTTTCATGATCAAACAACCAAGGCAAGACAGTGCATAGTTGTGAAGGGATTCTCTAAGAATAGATGTTGCAAAAAATTTACTTAGGGCTATCACAGTAAAGGGGACTCAATGCCAAGGTACACCACACTTTTCAGATTTTTGTTCCTAAAAATACATTATTCATACTCTTTCTAGTTTCTAGTTTATATACAACTTTGTATCTACCATCTAACACCCAGGAATATGCTTTCATAGCTGTAGTTGTCATGAAAAAATATGAAAAGTTTCAAGGTGTATGAATATGACGGGGTCAGATCATTTAAGGAATCCCTAATCTCAGTGTCATACTGTAAATTAAAAGCTTAACAGATTATTAAAATCTCCCTGCAACTTAACCCCACAATATGCCCTGGCCTGCCTGCTGGCATTGCTCAAGCTCCAAACAATGTTGGTAAGATTGATGGTCACAGGTGTCTGCTCTCTCCCTCCCAGCCTGGTGGAATGTCCAAATGCACATTCTTTTATTTTAAACGCCTTTCATATGATCCTCGCTCACAGGGATGCAGTTAAAATTAGGCACCGAGCCAGATCATTGTTTCTGTTTTGCTGAGGGGAAATATTTGGCCTGCTGTGATGTGGCCCTTGGGGGGCAGCTGCAGGAGTTGGGTGGATGCCATTTTGGACTCAGGTTGCAATCTCACATGACCTCAGTTGTGCATGATGCTATCACACAAATGGAGTAAACGGGACGAAAAAAATCGATACAACATTTATGGAGCAGTTAACTCTGCTGCTGAATTATGAGATCTATGCTGAGACTTTCTGCCAGGTGATTTTTTTGGGGGAGAGGAGAGAAGAGTGAAACTGAGATGTTTATCAACATACTTGTATAATTCTATTCTGATTATTTAAAACAAGATCACAGACAGTGTCAGTTTCAGTTTCATTTACTTTGAGAGTAAATAGATTCTACATGTGGTCTTAACCTTAACCGAATGATAGAATGACTTGGAGATGAATAACGCTGCAATAAAAGGACAAAGCTGGCAGAGAGTCAGACATATTAGGTGTGATTTTTTCCTTCTGGCTGAATTTTACAGCTGAGCTGTCGAAACCTCTTTTAAGACATGATTACGGGACAGCCAGATGGTTCTCACTATCAACCATAATAACACTGTCCATACTGTTAAGCTGATATTGTCCAGGAGGGAGAAAAAACCCCCCACATACCTTAAGATGAATTTCAAAACAGCAAAACAACTGCAGGAGAAGTATTGCTGTTATTGCTGAGGTTCCTAAATGTTAAGTTTTAGCTGCAAGCAAAACTTAACATTTTCTTTGTTATAAATGCTCTCTGAATCACCATCCTGATCAGTGCTTTGGTCTAATTCTTTAAAATGTTAACATACTGTCTTGCTAAGCTATTCATACAGTTTTTATTACATTATGTAACATTTCAACCACAAATTTAAATCAATTCGTTTGGATTTCATTCGATTGACCAATAAAAAGTGGTAAAAAAATTTACAAACAGAAAGAAATAGTGTGGTGTACAAACATTTCAGTCACCTAATCGGCTCATTCTATGTTATACTTTGTGTGTGTGTAATTTAATTTCAATGTAAATGCAACTTTTCTGTAATTGAAAAGACTATCATCTGGAATGGCAGTAAAAAGTCATTCTAAAAGGCTTTGTAGGTGACATCCATTTAAAAATGAGTTAATGAATTGTAACATAAAACATGGACTAACATGTTTTAGTAAAAAAAGTGCTTTTAACCCTCTGAAGCTAATGTTTTTCCTGAAAAAAAAAAGAAGAAAAAAAACATAAGGACTCAGCTGACAAGCTACACCTGGGTATCCTCAGAAAAGATGTGCATGCAAGTCTGGAAAAATGCCCAAACCTCAATTTAAAAGGTTTATTTTCTGAAGACATTACTTAACGTCAGTGTTAACCGAGCGTCTTTAACTTTTCAGCACATGAGCAGCCAAAGGTTCCTCATTTACTTTCACACTGTGAAATTTATCTAAGGAAATCTATTCCCCACAGCACAAAAATTAATGGCTTCCTCTGGTGATAGGAGGCAATTATGTTCATCCATGGAAACCGGCTGTCTTGACATTAATCTTAGAATTAATGAAACTTCAGAGGCAACCTAAAGCTTGGATTTGTACAAGAGATACGGCATAGATTTAGGATACAGAATCAAACATGCACATGCTGACTTAAATTTGACTAACTCGATATTTTGCAAAGATTTCTTCATTGATGACGTGTATTTTGCAAGCATTTCAGACATTAATTTAGACCACCAAAATGAATGTGACAGTGTCCAAAGAGAAGCAGCTGTGCAGAACTGAATGAATTCAAATTTGCATAAATACATGCTCATGTGCTTTGTTATGATAAACATAACCATCCCACAGCAAGTCAGTGGGGAAATAAGACACGTGCAGCCTAACCAGCACTCTGTGGCCCAGAACTGTCAGGAAGAGGCTTCCCTCTTGGCCTCTGCGGTCTCAACCAGCCTCTGCGCATTTCCCCAGATCTTCCCTCTGAATAAATATGCTAATCTACTCTCAATGTGGAAATCTCAAGCTGCTGATTAAAAGTAAAACAAAGAGGATACTCTGTGAATCCCTTGGAGATTTCTGTTTGTTTGTGAGGAAAGGAATGCAAAGCCCCGTGTTGTTCGGACATAGTGTACCAGTATATTGCTCCAACAGAAAAGCTGTAGAAAACATGGAAAGAGGATGCTTTAGCTTTTCTTTTTAATCTGTGGTAGTGAGTGTGAAATGTCAGCCAGTTATTGATTACCAAGAACAACTTTTGTGCTTTTCTCAATTTGTGTTTTAAGGCCGTGTTCTGTCTAATAAGCATGTTTAGCTTCTAAATGAAGCATTTTTGGCAGAAGGGAAAATCAGTGGATGGTAAAATGAATCTTAGAATAAATATTCTTCCTCAACAGCATGTTTGCTGCGTATTTTCTTCTCTGTTTGACAAAACAGCTAATTTTTTGTTGAAGTAAGACACATCTCTTAATAATTAGGCTGCTTTGCTCATAATTATGACGGTAGAAGCTGGACTGTGCTGGATCAGTGGGCTAAACATACTTTTAGAAGAAATGGCCTTTTGATGATATTTGCTGCAATGTGTTCTTATGTAGTTGGATTTGCCTCTTGCAGGATCAAAAAGGGAATGATAAAACAAATCCTAATTATTTTTGATAACTAAAGCAGCATTGTAACTAAAACAATTTGACATTTTACAAGGTTTTTTGAGGTATGTTCTGTGGTGACATTTTCCTGTAGGAGAGCTGCTCTCCCTGTGGCTTGACTATTCTACTGTGCCCTTTGTGTACACTATCAATCTCTGTTCCAGTTAAGAAAGAAAGCACCAGTGGGTATTACATAATGTCTGTGTCTTAGCAATGTTGTCCATTCTGTATTTTGCCTCTTGTGTGCTCCTCAGCTGTCCTTAAAGTTCAGGGCTTCAGTCTTGCTTAGGGTCACTGATGGCGGAGGCCCACTGTGACCTCCCACAGCTGCAATCTCTTTCTGTCTCTCTAGATTCCTGTAAGAGACTTTAATATATACATCCCCAATGGTCTATCACAGTACACTGAGAGCAGAGGACACGATCTGAAACCTCATGAGAAAATGAAAACAACACAAAGAAATGAATAAATGTGAAGTGTCTAAAAAGGCAAAATCTAAAAAATATGTGGCACATAATTGCATTCTGGGAATTGTGGAACTTCTTGATTTAAGGCTGCAGGGAAAAATAATTTTCATTGGATAGTGACAATATATTTTCTTCCCATTTAACTGCTGAAGAACAGGTGCCATGTTTGTGACATCATGCTCTAAATTTATAATTTATGCATGCAACTCAGGATACAAAGCACGTGCGCTGCCATGAAGAGCGCATGAAAAATTCCACACATGGAAAGATGGAAAATGACTTTTGGTTTCCTGAGTGCAGAGGCCAGCTTGGCGGGTTGACAGGGAAAGCAAAAAGACGGGGGAAAAAAGATGCCTGCTTGTATTTCTGGACTTCTCTTTTTATATACAGTGATTTGTCAAGATTGGGAAAACATTAGAGAACTATATGGATAACCTACTCTGAAATCTTTTAACATTTTCATCTCAATTATTGTGGCCATGTCTTTTAATAATTTCTTCCAGTCTCCTATGCTGAATGAGGTCATCATGTTCAACAATTTCCATCTTCTCCTGGTATGAATTATTGCTGAGTATAAATCATCTGTCCATTATGGTTCGTGTTATTTCATGATGCTGCATAATTCTACTAATTTTATGTTTTACAATTAAAGGAAACTGATTTAGATTTCTGATTCCTAATTACTTCGTTCTGCCAATTGGAAATGAAGCAGACAGTACATTTTTTATGGTGCAGCTTTTCTAAAAAGACCAAGTTTTGCATGTGTGTGCATGTGTTTGTGCATGTGTGTCTGGTAAGAAATTTAGGCCTGGGATTTGTAAACTAAGTGGAAGGAGACTTGGGCAGTCAGTTGTGTGAGGATGCAGTCCAGTTTAACGGGGAACATGTGTGTGAGTGTGTGGGACTATTATGTGAGAAGTGACACAAACGCTAAGAGGTTGGTCCAGCACTCAACTGCCACATAAAAGGAAATACAGAAGCAAGATTTGGGAAGTAATGAGCCAGGAAGGCACATGCAGCTTCAGGGCTTCTATCGCTTGACAACAAACAGTCCAAAGGGCAACTTAATTAAGGGGCACATATCATTATTTTTACAGCTACTCTTTTTCAGTTGTGTTCAGGCTTGTAGATTGTATTTATTTACTTGACCAAAAGTGAAAAATCTGCTAAGACAAAAACCCAGCACAAAGTAACACACAGCACATAGCTGAAATGAAAACATTCGGATTCATAAACTTGGGCATCAATGCATGACACAATGGCCACAAAAAGACAAAGTAGCAATAGCAAACTTTCCAGATCCAATTCCCCTGCTTAGAGAATGAATGAACCAGAGACTGGCAGACGGTGTGCAATGAGAGGAATATACTGTACTTTAATTCAATTTTGTCCACAAATCAACATAGTCTGTGATCACATGCTTCCACCTTTTCTAGATGAAACACGGTTGCTAGTCTAGTCATTTTGACACTATATTTAACAAATTTTCAGACACCTGCAGTGATGTTTTTTTTAAGCAACCAGCAACTGTTTTGCTGACATTTTCTTGTGTTGCTGCAAATCTTTTGAGAGTCATGAAACCTTTGGAGAGGGCACTTCCCTTGTCACAAAGGTGCCACAAGTGGCTGAGGGCTTGTACGTCTGCCCTGGAGGCAGGCCAGTCCCATCTGGGTCCAAACTGCAAGTAATCCACACATGTGCGAAGCCACCATTAGCTGATCTACCTAGAAGCAGGCCGGCAATTAAAAACATTGTTGTTTAATAGAAATATCTAAGTTTAAATATACCACTGCATTTCTTTCTTGTCTGTTTTGGTGTAATTAGTTTGGTGATGTTGATATTAATCAAAAAGCAATCTGAAATAATTGTTCTTTTAAATTACTTGTCTGCGTTTAAAGAATACCGGAAAGACAGACTGATTTATTTTAACATACTTTAGAGATTTTTCAATCTCAATATTCAAAGATACATGGAATTAGCCTTTATTTTTTAGGCCAGGACACACAAGTAAAACTAAAATCCAAAATAAACAAGAGATGTACATTTTGTGCTTTTCTGTTAGTGTTTCTGAAAATATATGTGAATAATACCTCTTTTTCACATTCAGTGATTTTTTTTTTAATGGTGAAAGATGTTTAGCGCTGTTATTAAGTTCTTTATATTTCACTGTTAAGAACTTTGTCATTTTTTTCCGTGTAAGGTTTTATATAAAAACTGTTTACTTGCTTCTTCAGAGTCAACTTCTTCCATTGGCTTTTTCAGTGGCCTCATGGGTTTCCCACAGAAACTGTAGGGATTCCAGATGTTGCAGGGAGGCAGAAAGTCTAATCCAAATCTAATCCAAACCAGCCTCAGGCCTCTCTGTACTCAGGTTGACAGAGCGCATGGAACAGCTCACACCAGGGTCTGTCCTTCTGCAGTGAAGCAAGGCCACAAGTGACTATGCGACCAGAGCTTAACATAGCTGTGCGCATCCACCTGCACCCAGATAACAAAAACGAAAACAGAGCATGCTGCTTAAAGACGTTCTGTCCTGGGTCAGTGTACCGATGCTGCTTTCTTGTGGTTTCAGATGTGATTAAACAATCTGGCTCGATAATCAAAGCACGGTGGCAAGAAGAATCAGAGCAGGCTTCCTGTATCCTTTAGGCTTATCCATGTCTCAGTTTCAAAACAGGACTTATGCTGAAGGAATGAGGTGGCGTTTAAAATAGATTAGTTGGTTGTTGTAAGCTGACAAGCTGACTTAATACAGACTGTCGTACAATGATCATATTGCTTCTCTCCACCTTTTTATGTCAAAGTGCCCTTGCCAAAATTACGAACCATGATGTGCTCATTATACAAAATATAAACAGTGTGTCTGCCAACACCATACGAAAGAAATATCATCAGTAGGCATTGGTCGGCATGTTATGTATTTTGCACATTGTGCTTTGCTACTGCAAGTTCACATGACTGTTACTCAGATATTGCAGCAAATACCAAGTAGCAGCATTACCTAATATCATACTATGTTGTCTTGATGCTTAATTCACTACAGAATGCTGGCTGCTTGACACTGTTGTAGCTATCACTTATATTCAGATTAATTTAACTAATTAATATTTAACAATTTGGAACATTTAATAGAGCAGTTATTAATATTTAATAAGTTAAAAGAGGCCAGTGACTTTGTGAAAAGTAAAATACCTGGTTCTGCTGCAGCAAAATATTCCTATTCAGAATACTCTGGGGATCTCCAGTTTGTTTCAAAATATTAAAATGTTTCCTTTTTTTTATTTTGTATATCTAACACTGAGTATCCTCCAGGGAACTGGGTGGATTATTACATCTCTACAGTCACCAGAGAGATAAACAGAACAAAAAAATAGAAATTGTCAATTACATGGACTTAAAAAGGTTACAGAATAGTATCTATTGGCGACCAGTTTAGTCATGCCACGCTCTGTAAGAAGTTACACTGCTTTCTAACCAGAAAGACAAACAGTCCTAGTGTTCATCCTTGCACACTGGTGTCTTGGCAGGCTGTTCCCGTTGAGAACATGTGCAGCTGCATGACGTAAACTACTGTCTGCTATCAATCTCCCACAACTGCAAATTTCTACACTTAGAACTTCATCAAATCTCTGGGTATTTGTCTCTCAACTTACAAAAGTGTCTGAGGCTGCACCAAGAAGAAAAATATCTGTTAGTTTGTAGAAATGTCTAGAAAATGAATTTATGTAGCCTTTTGTATATACAATAGTTTTCATAGATAAAATAGACTAACTTTACCAGAATAAGAAGTACTAAAAATGACCTCTACCACATAAAACACTGATGAGACTCATCCAAGGAAAGTAACAGAACCTAAAATATTCATCCAAAATCTGCTCATAATGTTAACTTTTCCATTTATTTTCTTTATTAAAAAGCACATAATGTACAATACATTATCAACTTCCTGAGTCAATATTCTCTCAAAATATTAATAAATGATTTGTGAAAGACAAAAGATAGCATTTACCATTTCATTTCAGTTCTTTAGAGGAAACATTGTGGAATATAGAAGTGAAATTCAACTGGAAAGAAAACTGTAAGTTCATGCTGTAGGTTTAATTTCAAGCAGCTCATTTTTTTGTGGCTCTGCTCTTGGTCAGACACTTAACTTTATTTTCTTTCTGGGAAGAATCCTCAAGAAACATAAACATCAACTTCCTGTTTGGATTTGATTCACATTGGCTTATGTCATCCCTCAGAATATCGTTAAATGTTATTTATTCAGCTATCCTGCCATCTCTATGCATTGTTGATTGCTGTGGAGCTTACATAAACCTTGATGTATGCTGTGCATCTTTAGGAGTTAATTCATTGTGGAAAAGGAGAACTACAGCTTGCTTTACAAAGACCTGATTTTGATTAATAGTATTATATTTTACATCTGTGAGTATAACAAAAAACGAAATGCTGAGGGAATTGTAGCTCTGTGATTAAATTCTTGTTGCTCTAATAGAAACCAGGTGCAGTACAGTGGTTGAAATGTTTTCCCATGCATTTTTTGTGAGCTATGCAGCCTTAACAGATTTAGAACTGACAGCATTTCATGCTTTGTCATTCAATTAAACAATGGCCACATAAATGCTTGTCATGCCAGTTTTGCATTTTTCAAGCTACGTTATGCAAATGTTAATGCCCCAAACTTTAAACCCTTTACAACTTTGTCATATTTTTGTTTGTTTGTTTTTTCTATTTACTTTATTGTCAAAGAAGTCATGTCAGAAATTTCAGCGCTCGTAAAAAATCTTCACTTCATAATCAGAATTTTGAAGAATTGGATTGTACAGACCTGATTTCCATTTTGAATATGAATGATGCTATAAAGTACAGTCTGTACTAAAAGAAGAAACTGTGACGTTGTAATTGACGTCCCACTAACAAAACAGAATTAGTGGCAACTTTAATGCATTGGGACCAAAGTCAGCTCCTCCTTTCCCAACCACACAACCTAAAGCCAGATATATACCACATGTGTGGCTCCTCTGGAAAAACGAAGTCCATTTGGGAATATATGGTCAGGAAATTTATAGCACATGCGTACAATGAGCCCTCAGGGATTGGGATAGAGGTGGAAGAGAGATCTCCCCGACTCCCAGCTCCCCTGATCCTTGTTTCCATTAGGCTGGGAAGTGCAGTCTCCCAGACGTTCCAAGGGGGCCTGGTGTAAGACCTCCTGGCCAACAGCATGACCCATTCATGGAGGAGAAATCGGTTTCCTCACATCTGGGATTTTCCCCCAGCAGCCACAGGACAAGCATTCCACATCAGTCATCAGACATGAATGGAGGCAACACACATTTAGAAACTCTGCAAAGTAGATAAGTTGTTCACAAGTAAATATCAGTTTATCTGTATGTGTTAATCAAAGCTGTGAGATGGGGGTAGAGATGAGAAAGAGCAGATGTAAAATCATCAAGAGAATGTCCAGTTTTTCAGGGAAACGAGTGCTTTCTGGAAGCCAACTGGCCAAAACAAACAAAAGGGTGAGTCAGTGGAGGGAAAACTTTCCCAAGCTAACTAATGTTTCCTTCCCTTGCATCTGCTGTTATTTCCACTGCCAACGACTGCTCTAGAGGCTGAGACATTGTTAGGTTAATATAAGGATAAGGATTATCTTTATTCTGCAAGATATTTAGGTGTACAGGAGGAGCAGCACAGTGACAGGACCTTTGGTGATTCATATTGGAGGTCAGAACCTCACTCCTGTGTTTTCTTCTGTCACTTTTGCACATTGGGCTGACAGAAATGGTGTTTTCCTGTCAGTCTGTGTTTCCATTCCCACCTTTATTGAGGCTCTCTTTTCAGCCTGACATTGGGTCCAACTTTATTATCCTGTTTTCAGCCCATATCACTCCAAAAGATATTCAACGTTAATTTAACTTAATGATAGATATTTGATGTAACGATTAGTTAAGGGCCTCAGAATGGAGAAACATTCTCACTTATGCAGTTAGAAAATGTATTGCTGACATATAGTGTTTTGACTTCTGTCTCTCTTATTGGTGTGACCATTTTCCAAAATGGTGCTTGACTTACCCTTCAGCTGTAACTGTGCTGTGTGTGTTTGCGTATGTGATCCTACTGGTCCATGGCATCTAGTCTTTAGACATTAATTTGGCTATCTTGTGACCATCTGTGACAGAATCACTTGGATCCAGCTAAACAGGAATCACTCTGAGAATAGTTTAGTTCTTCTACTGTGTTTGAGCGCTTTTTAAAGGTTTGCTTCATGGGAAAAACATGCAGTCTCTTTTTTAAGAGTATCCAGCTATTATCTTCTGCTAGTCAAAGATCAGGTAGCAGAACCAAGAAAAAACCCATTATGTCTATGATGTGATTCCTGGGGATGACAATATGTTTCTTGCCCAGATAGTATATAGGTCTGCCTTGACATGTATATAGGTCTCCAGCAGGACATAGCCAGAAAACCTCCAAGAGAAGGTACACATGAGGGGTCCTGATCATATGCTCAAACCATGACTTTAGACTTGGAGCTGGCTAGGCATTAGGCCAGGAGCTGACCAACATCCTGGCCGCATCATACTCAACTGAGAACCAAAAGCAGGTTCCAAAAGAAGAAATCCTGTTCCCCACAGCTAAGATTTGAGATCTTGTCCATGAACACAACAAACAGTACCAGTGATAGTTGAAGCCCATTCCTCTTCTGAGAACAAACCTTAGTTTGGACTGTGAATGTCATCACAGCTCTTGCAGGTCTGCAAAGACCTGGCAATCCTTCGCTTGTAGAAGGATGCACAGTCCTTATACAAGCCAAGGACTGGGCATCCCTTCTGCCACCCCATAGTCCTGCAACATACTCTACAAAATATCTCAGTAGCATGTTAACAAACTATCTCCAGATCCACAAAACCTCTGTTGACTGGATAACAGTAACTCCCATGATCCCCACACAGGGTAAAGATCTGGTATACTGTTCCACAGCAGGACAAAATCCACTTTATTTTCCTTGGATGTAAAGTCAGACAAATTGGTCCGATTCTCTTTTTGAGTAGCCCAAAGCAAGGGTGTCCAACTCCAGTCCTTGACTGGTTCAATTTTCAGATATTTCCCTGCTCCAACACATCTGGATCAAATTGTTAAATTGCCACCTCATGGAGTTCTTCAAAGAGCTGTCAATTAACCATTGTTTGATTTAGGTGTATCAGAACTAATACACACAGGACAACTGGTTCTTGGTTAGTGACTTTGGACACCACTCCCTTAGGAAAAACTTTTCCAAGTAAACCTAATAAGTGCATGACTCAGTCATCTTGGAACAAATTTCATCCACCATTGTACAACACTTTTCAGATCAGATATACTCAAACTGGAACTGTTATATGATTCATTGTCTATGCAATATCTCATTTTTATCAGTTCATTCTTCTTTTCACAAACAACCCAATGAACAGATCCCTCTCAAAACAAAGTGGTGATATATTTCTCAGTAGGTTGTATTTATTTTCTGCTTTTAATCATCATCCTTCTGAGAGGCAAAAAAAAATTTTTCTTCTTGAAATGACACAGGAGATCATCATACTGACACTAAAAACTGGCCTTAGCTTATTCATCTGAGAAGCTGTCAATCTTCACCCATGTGTTTTTAATAGGCTTTAACCTATCATAACAGTAAAACTAGTTGGTGCCCACATAATGTTTTCAATTGATATCATATGACTTGTCTCAGGTCATGGATGGCCTGCGTGGGCATACAATAATAGAAAAAAAAAATCCTAAAATAATTCTGGTAAAACGATTATTGGTGCAGTTGTCCTGCAGGCAGCTGTAGCTGTAGGCTTTTAGAGAAAAAAAAAAGAAGTTTATTCTTCAGGCATGAGCAAAGGCCTTCTTTTGTTTCAGGATTTCTGGTGCAAGCTTTTGTAATAACAAAAGTAAATGGTCCTGAAACTGAATCCGTGCCACTGTTAAAGAGCTGACTTGCGCTAACTTATCCGGAGAAAACTCACTGAACTCTAATCAATATTTAAAGTAAAATACAGCTTAATCCTAAAATAAAGTTAGGTTAAAATTTTTAAAATACATACATAGTATATAGTCACACATGGCAGCATGGAACATTTCAGAGTAGAAAGAAAAAATATTATAAGGGTTCACTACCCCAGAAGCTTGAAGAAAGGACAATTGAATCCCAAGGATTAAATTTGCCAAATTATACATTTGTAAAAGTGTGACTGATCAAAGACACAGGAACTAATTTATATACTGAAAGTTGTTTCAAGACAGTCAAACATTTGTGTGTATTTATTCCAGTGTGGTGTCAAATGGTATGCTACTGTGATACCTTGAAGTACTTCAGGTAGAACTCGGCTCTCTTTTAAGTCAGAAGTTTAGATTTTTCAAAGTCTAAACTTTGAAAATCAAAGCTGATATTGTACAAGTACAAGTAGTGATACGTGAAGTGTATTTATTAATTTGAACAGTACTTGCAAAGAAAATCTTAACAAATGAATAGTGATGAGGTGGATGACTGTGAAGTAGGAACCAATGACTTCAGATCCATTGTAACTCTGTAGTTCAAAAACTATAGGTTTAAGAAGTAGATCAAATCACCAGACATTTAAGTACACATTTTGTTTATTTTTTGTGTGCAATCAGCACATTTGAATACACAAGGAAGCCAATTTAGATTTTCAAGTGTGGGTTGGGGAGAAACTGCTGTCTTTCAAATGACTTAACTCTGATTTGAAGGGAAAGTTTTATTGATTTTATCAAATTGAAATTGGTAATTTTTATATTTGTGTAAAAACTCAAATAAATACCATGTCCTTCGATCAATCAAAAAAAGGCAATAGATAAAAAGAAATCCTCTGTTTTTGGCCCAACATAAGAAAGTCCAATCCTTCTTATATCTCTGTTTAAACAATTTCAATACACGTGAAAAACCTGATATTCACAGATTTGAGAGACCTTCTTGTCTGAAAACGTAAGAGAATCTTTGGTCTAAGCTTTTCTTCAATATTCTCACAACTTCAAGTTTTGTGAGGTCATCTGTTGTTCCTTGCGTAATATAACAGTGCCAAGACACTAAGTACATTCTAACCAATCATAATGTAGTGAACTGGGAATCCCCATGATTCTTTCGGTACGTGAAGGCATCACGGTTGTCTGTGCGTAAATCACTATGCACACACAATAAACCTAGGAACACACACGCACATCTGGGGGGCAGTATGAAAGCCTGTCTCTGTGCTTTACTGTCACTTTCTCACTATTATTAGTTTAATTGATTTCCGCTTTAGTTTGAGGAATATATTTCTTTTTGTTTTATTCCTCGAAAATGTTCAGGAACTATTCACCAGCGTTGATGATGCAATAAAAAGGAACTTAAAGCCGGGACGGCGTGATTTTTTTTTTTCTTTTTGAAAACTTTTTTTCAAGCTGTGTGAGGTAACAAACGGATTTTATTATGCCGGAGTTCAGGTTTTGAGATGACTTCTAAAAGATATTCAGCGAGGCTGAAGCTCCGGCGGTCTTTCAGTGAGCAGCTGCGGAGCTCCACGTCCAAAGCCTGGGATTTACTCTGGAAGAATGTCAGGGAGCGGAGACTGGCAGGTCAGTAACCCGCTGTAGGTGCACCCTGGAGCCGACGCACATAAGTGGAGTTTATCGCTATATGCACCACAGTGGGATAAATGCACGGGTCAATTAATTTAATCCAGGTAGAACCGATTTATTTAGTGGACGACCCTCGCTTTAACAACATATTATAATGTTACAGTCAGAAGCGTCAAGAAAACAGTTTGTTACATCTGCTAAAACTTTGACTCTATTTTTGTCTATTTCCCTGTTATTCCTGAGGTTTGACCTGTGATTACTCAAGTACCATCATAAACTCATTATGTAGGCAATTATAACACAATATCCTAATCGTTCTACTATTTAATTTAACATAGCATTTTCTATGCTTTGGGGGATGTGGGAATATATTGAGTTGATTTTCTATTTAATCCTAGAAGCAAATTATTACTAACTAATATCATGTTTAGAAATAAAACATAGCGGTATCCATTGTGCTGCTTTGTTACGTCAATTTCACCAATACAAAGGATAATGAATTTATTGTGGCCGCAAGGGGTCGGTAATGAGCCATTTTAAATGCCTATGAAATCAAGAGCAAGCCTACCCTAATTGAAAATTAACATTAATCTGGCAAGAATATATGCGGTGCAAAGTTGCCTTCATGTTCATAAAACAAATTTAACACTAATAACAGTTTCATCTGTTAATAAGACTGATCTTATGCAGTTAATAATTTTCTATGTTCAAATTCTTACAGCTTGCCATAAAGTTCCAATTTTTAATACATTTACCTGTCTTTGGGTACATTGTAACAGTAAACTGTGTCTTTCTGAGAGATCACAGATCTTATTAACCTTCAGTTGCTTTGTTTGTTTTTAGAAATGCATGACTGCAAATAAACCAACCCAGACTGTCTCCAAGAAGTGTTTCTAATGAACTAGACAATAGATATTTGGCTTGTCCAAACAGCTGTTTATCAGGAGGACAAGGCTGCAAAACATTGCTCAGTAACAATAGTCTCTATCTATACCCCTCAACCTACCCACCATCACCCATACGAACTCCTTTTATTTCCAAACGCATTTATTTAAAAATAGACATATAAAAAAATCAAAAAAGCTCAGATATGACCACATAATTATTTAAAAAACATTAAAAAAAATACAACAGAAGTGTATTTGGCACCAACATAACACTAGAACCAGTTTGAAATCAAATAGATTTACTGATCCACCAGCCAGAGGCCAGAGATCAGAATTTGGCAGTCTTCTCCTGATCTACTCCGTTTGGTGATCAGTAGGTATTCAGTTAGTTTTGCAGCAAGCAATAAATAACCATTTTTAGTCTACAAACACATCAACAAACTGCATGTTGTGACTTAATACATGCATTAGGACCTAGAAACAAAGTGATGAATTTAGTGTCCTTTTTAAATTCAGCATAGGGTGCGATAAATTAAATAAAATCACAAAACTCAATGCTCATTCTAAATATAACATGTTAAAGAATAAACTTTAAGTGAGATGAATGAAACAACTTATTTAGAGGTTAATGCTGGGAGTGATGCTACAAGGTTCTGTAGTTGCGTAGTTTTACCACTAGATGAGAAAAACTGACCACACCGGCACTACAGTTCATGTGGGAAAGTGGCATGAATTACAGAAACCCGCTTGGTCTTCATAAGGCATGCTGAAGTCATGCAAATGGAGACCAGATGTTTTATGTGATATAAAAACTCGCTGGAGTGATGTATTTGTTTAGCCTGTTTTAAATTTCCCACCAGCCTGTGTGTTTTGTGTGTGAAGTCTGACGTTTGCTTGGCTCTGAATTGCCGACTGCGAAGGGACCTCACTGGTAAAGCAACTGAGAGCTGGGATGAAGAGTACTTAACACATTAATCTTCTTTACTTTTATGTCTATGTATGAAAAGGGAGTAATCAAAGTAAGTCTGAACTGTAAATATATCCAGTGAATATGATTGGGGCACACACAAAACACATTTATTGTAGACCCTGAGAAGATTTAGCTTTTTTTCTTACATTTCTAGGGTGGCATAATTTACTTGGTTGATTCACAGTGCCTTTGCATACAAAACTAGTCCTATGCTACAGACGAGCAGCTCAGGACTTCTTTCACAAAGCAGACATTAGTGAAATCACAGGGTGAAGCTAGATATGTATGGAATTTGGATCACATTTACGCCACTGACAGCAAATTTGTGGCTCATTGCAGATGAATTTGGCCAGTCGAGAAATAATTTTATGTGTGTCACATCACAGAAGATGACCTATTTATAACTTAGGGCTGATGGATGGCCGCTGTCTCCGAGAGTCTCAGAGTGCTCCATAAAACATGTCTGCCAAGGCACTAACTGCAGCTTGAGATGCTGACTGGAAAAGAGAAAATGCTATTTAGACATTTCAGTTTAAACTGAGGATATTTTAAGTGTCATTAAGTAAAGGGCAAATGTGATCGTCTGTTGAAGGTGATGCGTTTGTGATTAAAAGAGGTTTGTTCCAGATTAATTGCAGGAGGAGAAAGATAGATTTGGGCTGTCACAATACATTCCCATAGGAATATTTCAAAAAACCTGGTACTTATTTAAAGGGAAATTGTACAATATTTCTTTCATTACATAACACTCTGGCTTTTAGATGGGCAGCAGCTTCGCCCACAAGCAAATCATAGGTATTGCGTTCTCTTTTTTTTTTTATTATCATAGAGAGTATTTGACTTACAACTTTAGAATAATCTCTGTCATTTATTTTTAAAAAGTAAAAATTCTATTGCAGAATAGGCTTGGACTGGTAGGTGTTTCTCAGTATAACCACAAGTAAATGTACCGTGCTTTCACCTGTTTATTGTTTATTTATAGTGTTAGTAAAGTAAGATAGCAAAATAACAGTTGTAACAGCATTACACTGTATTATTGTTTTGATTTTGATACACATAGTTAGAAGAAAATCTAAAAAAAAATTAGAAGTTTTTAAGTACTTGCGTATTTGTTACCTTCTATAGTTTTGCACTTTTTATGGCAGGGGTCTGCAACTCCAGTCCTCGGGTGCCACAGTCCTTCAAGTTTTGGATAAATCCCTACTTCAACAAACCCCAATCAAAAGGCTGAATTACCTCCTCGTTATGTCAGCAAGGTTTGCAAAGACCTGGTCATTAACCATTCATTGGTTGCAGGTGTGTTGGAGTAAGGATCCATCCAAACATTGCAGGACAGTGGCAATCAAGGACTTGAGTTGCAGATAACAAGCTGGTATGAATCCCACTCTTGTTGCTCTTTTAGTTTTGACACCATCATAGCCCAAGTTTTTTTGCAGCAGGCACAGTTAATCCTGACTTTCTTCTAAGCAGGAGTGGCTGGTAAATAGATTCTTGGTAGAGCTGATGTGCCAGTAGATTTCCTTTCCACCATAAGGATTTGAATGAACAGTTGGAAGGTGACTATAATTTCACAAAAGTATAACATACTTTACACAGCAAAATAACATGAGGGGATAAATTAGCTAAAAGTGAATGGATTGTTCAGTAGTTTTCAAAATGAACAGTATTTAATCATTTAATCTGCATCAATAACTAACTCTGAATGAAAATCAACTGGTGTGTGATTGCCTATAAGTTTAACTCTGTACAAAACAACAGCAGAAACTCAAAAAAGCAACAGGGGCATCAGCATTATTAACCATAGGGAAAAAAAAGAAATCTTAGGAACATTCATTTTGTTGTCTCAGGAGTTTGGAAATTTTGCATCACACTAGAGTTATTCTTAAGATTTAACTACTGGAAACATTGCCAGAGTGGAACCATGACTGTCCAGTGCAGATTACATGTCTGCTGGACGATCAAACCACATCACAGCTGCCTTTGCTGCCACACGTGGGCCTCAGGATGAACATAATTTTCCCTCTCTGTAATCACACCAGGCTGAAGCTGAACAGTTCAAACTAGAAGTTTCCAAAGGCTGGAACTTGTATTACACAACTGCAGTTGTGCATGCACTCAGTACAAGTTATCATATGGACCGTATCATGAAGATTATTATTTTTTTTGCTTTTTTCATTAAGATGTACAATTAAATCGTCCTTGTCAGGCCTGCCAGTCTATCACAGCATCTTGATATGTATTTGTTTGTCTGTGATGCGAGTCTAGATGTCTGCTGCCATGCTGTATTGCAATTTAGCTCTGAGACCCAGACAGAGGCATGCTGCAACATGTTTGATATGGGCCCCGAGTCGCAGCACTCCCTCTGAGGACAGACCACAGCCGTTTCTGCGTGGCATGCAGTCCAGAGTTGAACACAATGGCATCTCTGAGCACAGCGGAGAATTTTTAGCTCTGTCACAATCCTAACTGAGCTATCTGAATGCAGACAGAGACGATGTCACCATTGATCTCATTCATTATGATTCCGTAATACGATACATGGTAAATTTTGTCGTCTAGACAATAAGGGAAGTCCACAACGGAGACTGATTAATGGCAGTTACGCTGTAACGAACACACTGCCTCTTATTTTTAGATCTGATTGGTTAAACGGTCCTTTTACTATGTGAATGAATACAGGTACTTGTGAGTAAAACATGAGTCACCACTCGATGAAATCATCAGAACAGACTCACACCATCAGTGACTTCTTTTAGGTGTAGCAGCCTCCTATTAATACCACTCCTCTCCAGGGTGTGAAGAGAGCCATTAAACCCAGGAGAAGTTTATGAAAATGTGCAGCCGACGCTGAAGTGTGCTTCTCAATTGTGGTCTTTGTGAGGCTAAGCTGGGGTGGATTTTGCCAGCCAGGCAGAGGAACAGACAGAGGCTGTGTTTAACTTGGTGGCTTGCCCGTTTGTCCTCTTTTCACATGTATGGCACCATGCTTGTGATAAACTAGCAGGCTTGTATGCTAAGTCTCAAATAGTCATAAGAAGACTGGACTTTAGGATGCATACTTTATTTCTGTTTAGATGTAGGAAGGTTGTTGTTTCAGGCAAGGATAAGGACGTTATACATTTAAATAAGAGTGCATGCTTAATTCAAAGTTATAATCTATAGTGCTTGGGCTGGACAATAAAACAATAATGATATCTATCACAATAAATGTAGGCAATCGGTACACATTACTATGGAATCTCAACTGTCTGCAGACAATTTGCGGTCCACAGAATGTGTACAGAGTATGCTTAAGTATGTGGGAGCAGTTTCATGTTCAACAGCTGAAAAATAAATTGTGGATAAAAGCGGAAACATAACTAGTTTTGCATTGTTTAAATATACAAAATAAAAAAAAACCTAATCAATAAGTATTGATATCGACTGATATGAAGTTCTTAAATAGTGATACGTTTTTCAGCCATATTGTCCAGCCCTAAATTGTGACATTAATATCTTTTACAAGTATTTTACATTGTTGTCCTAGAATTAAGTACAAAGTTAATTGACTAATCCTACACAATTTATAAACTAAGCAGATTGGGTGCTTGAGATCAAGTTAAATGAACTATTCCTCCAAATTTGTCTTTTCTGACTTCTATTTCATACCTATACAAAAATGATTCTATACTCCATTCATTTAACCATTTTTTATCAGTTTTTATGGGTATTTTCTTGAAGATAATAATAATCATATCAGTGTCTGAGAACTCGTGTGCTTTGCTTCTCTCTGTAAAGTCCAGACTGGAGTATAAATTAACATAAAGGAAGATTGCATAAACTGTCCATTTGCTGACCTCGTATTCAGAGCATTTTCTTAACATTTAACAAGTTTTCATGCCTGCATTTTTGGAAATTACATATAAACGTGCATCAGGTCCATAAAGCATTCTATTTTGCAAATTTTTAAAGCATCATTTTTATTTATCTAATTTACTTTAATTTCCTTATTTTTCTCATAACAAAATTGGAAAAAACTGCCTTGGCATGTCACGAGTTTACAGTCATTATTACATAATATTGGGCATGCAGTGAAGAATGAGAGTGAAATACTTGGTGAGTGAAAGGGTTTTCATCAGTGTAGATCAAAGTCATGTGTGTATTCAGGCTAAATCTTTTTTTTTCCCCACTTAGTGGTTGACACTTTGAGGTGACCTACTGTGAGAACTTCCTGCTAATGTCAGTGGAAATAGTTTGGTTGCGGGTAGAAATTAGCATTTCCCATACCAAGAGAAGGACTTCTCTCCTCCTCCTCTTTCTTTTACAGTTTTCTCCAAAGTCTCACTCACACCCAGTAAATTTGGCACCGGCGTCACCTGAAACAGCACACAAGTTGTTCTAGTGCAGGGTAAATCCAAGAGCCTCTATTTTTGTAAGCCCTCCCACGCCCTACATCATCCACTATTTCTCCCTTACTCAGTTCATAGGCATTCCAGTGGTATTTATATTTCCCTCCAGAGTGGTGAAGGCTGTCGAGCCTTCATACAGGCACTGGATTCAGCTCAGAAAGGTGGGCCGTACTTTTTCCTGCTTCCTTGTGATTGGCTTCACCATGGTCACGTGACCTGCAAAGGGCTGTCTCTTCTCCACTGAGCCATCCCTCTCAGGTCTCTTCAGGCTTTTTTGCGCATGTATGTGAAGTTTTCTGTTGTGTGTGGGTGAGTGTGCTTCAGGCACTGGTCAGGGGCTTGTTTGGGGTAGAATACAGCCATGTTTCGAGAGCTCCCAGAGTCCACAGGCAGTGACTGCCTGAGCAGCATGACTCCTGAAACTCAGGATATCTACCTTAGAATGGATCATTGCCGCAGGCGCTCTGGCTACAGGCTGGGCAGGATCATTGCCAGACACCAACTAGTGAAGAGGATTGCTGGAGGTAGGAGATGTCTCTGGAAATAAGTGACAGCTCACATCATTGCTTCACTGTTTGGACTTGAAGCTGTTTGTTTCTTTCGGTCTCAGTTTTATTTCCCTTTTGACAGCTTCACTAAGTAGTCAAAGCTCAAGGTAAATAGATCACAATGTGCTTGTAATAAAAATTGAACAGAATCATATTTCAAGGTGAAACACACTCTGTTAACGCTTGTGTTCATTTGTGTTACCGTAAAAGTCAGATATAACCTTCGGCCAATTGATAGTCAAGGGTGAAGCCTTGGCAAATGAATAGTATAACAAATAGTAATGTGTGATAAGCCTTAGGATTAACCATCCAAGGAACACTGCGCCCAGAGTGTAAACAAGAGATATCAATGAATGTCTTTCTTGGCGGTTTTACAACCCTTCAGCTTATTTGTGCACTGCTGTTTGGAGCTGGAAGTGTTTTCTTTCATTGCAGTAGAGTTCGACTTCTCATTTAGCTTTTCCCAAAACTCAAAAATATTGCCTTGACTTTAAACTTCAGCTAAATAAAAACTCCTTGAAATCAAGAGGAGTCGTGGCATGCCTTAACAGTGAGGAGGACAAACCATGTGAAACCTTGGTTCTCTGCAGGTGTAAAAACCCTGATGCTGGATGAGAGGGGTGGCTATAGACACAAAACTTCAGAGACGTAGTTCCCCTACCAAATGCTCTAACATGAGTGAGATAAAATGACAGATTGTGTGGGTAAGATTTTGTTTGTCACCACAGAGGACGTAAGGCAAACTATGCTCTTTTGATCCTAGTGATGTTTATGAGACAAAGCTTTTGTTTTTTTTTGTTGCACAGATTTATGAAGATGCCCTTGAGCTGTGTGTACATAAGTTGACATAATCTGATGTTTGCTTGCATGTGGAGTCATGTAATTTGCCGTGTGTTACAGATGTTAGCAATTAGGCTCCTCTTTAACATGGAGGAAAAACATGTAATTCTTTGGATTCTTCTTTCAAAATAGATTTTTTTTTTGACAGCCATTTTTCAGTGTCCAAAGTCACTTTTTGGTGTTAGTAGGAATTCATTTTTGTCTTTATTCCTTAATTAATTATATATTTTTGGATATCTCCATGCTTGACAGAAAGAAAACACTTCAAAGGTAATTTGTAATTATGAGGAGGTCACTGGTATTAAGATAAGGTGTAGTTTTAAAATTGCTAAAAATTTTGTTGTGTCGTTTTTATGTCTTTTAGTCCTTTTGCAAGCACATCTGGTTGTTTGGATATGATTCCAATTGAGAGAAACATCACCAGCGATGGCATGGAAACCAAAGGAGCACTGCTTACTACCTGTTTCAAAAACAGACTTTAGAGAATCTTTTGGTGTCTCAGTATGTTTTCTGAAAAGACCAAGACAACAATGGATTGTTGAAATTAACCCACTGGCATTTGCACCACTGAGTTGTCAAACAAGGTATTCACAACCTTGTACTTGCTAATATTGCAGATGAAGGAGTGACATTATGAATACAGATGGTCTATGCAACCAGTTGGGAAATTTAAAGCATACTGGCTGACTATTGCCGCATACAACTAGTTGTATGCGGCAATAATCAGCCAGTTGTGCTGAAGTTGCCAAGGCAGAGGAGCTTTCCATATTTCAGTGTCTTTATCAGCTCTATATCTACCATGCAAAGTTATATGTCTTGCTCGTTTTGGTTCCACAATTAAAAATTTTTGTACTTCCAATATGTCCAATATGTTGCTTGTATTCTGAAAATTATGGTATGTATTATAATTTTGGATGATTAATAGAATTGTAGTCGTGTCATTGTCTTGACTCTTGCACTCCTGCTTCAGTGACATTCCTGCTCTATTGGTCTGTTGAAACTGCAGGCCATAAGTGAATGGGCACCATGGGGATGGGCGGAATTACTCGCATACTGTCATCCTAAATTCTAGGGATGCCTCTTCATCTTAGTCATATTTAATTTTATTATTGTCAAAAGCTCTATCCAGTATCTGAGCGTCTTGAGTAACAGATAGATAAGAAAGATGAGACAGAGACACAGACATTGTTGGATTGTTTTCAAGTAAAGATATCAGCCTTCACCCTAGAGGAATGTGTTTCTTTCCTGAAAATATTCTTCATATTTCTGAGGAGCATTCCATATGTTAATACTTGGGAGAACCTGCTGCATAGTTTCTCCTTTGTCTGCTTCAACTCCTTTCTTTTCAGCTCATTACTGCTCAAGGTGAGCAGTATTTCTGCATCTTTTTGTATACAGTTTTCTTGCTGGGTAAAATATTCACCCATTCGGGTCCACAGAGCATGCGTTGTCCTTGGAGACAGTGATAAATACCAAAAATAACTGCAGTGTCTCACTAAATTAATTATGTCAGGCAAGTTGTTTTCTTATAAAATATGCTGGGCCATAATGGAAACTTAGCAGCTGAATGATTCACAGACCATTATGTGTGTTTCAGAGTGTTCCAGCTTTGCCAAGAAAAAAAACTCTGGAAACTTCACCAGTGTGTTGGTGGAAACTCGAAGCAGCTGAAAACTACAGCGTGACTAAAAGCTCGACTTCAGACTGTGTTCGGTGCTTCTCTTTGTGATGCTGTTGTGTCTCAAACAAGAAGTTATTTGACTATTGTTCTGCCTTTAAGACATTTTAAGCTTACGAATGCAACCCAGACCTGTAAAAATCTATTGTAATATGCTACTATGGCTGGAAAAGTATGGCCCATGAGATGCAACCATTTACAATTGACCTTCACAAGTTTTGTGCACATTTGTAATGGGAACACAGTTACTGTGTGCCCTAAACAGCTATTGGATGTAAAGGTCATTTGCGTTAGTTGATCCATTGTTGTGTGGTGTTTTTATTCAAATGTGAAGCTACCACTCATTGCTCTTTTTTTCCAACAATGTTTGTTTTGCTTGTTAAAGGGGTGACAGTCACTTCCTCCCTTTGCCTTTTCATTGCTCTTCACTTTTAGTTGTTTCATGCCTGACTTTTTCAGGTAGAGAAAAAGGATCTGCCTGACACAAAATGTTTCACAGCATCCATTTGTTTCTATCAGGGAGGTTTTATACCCACTTTGAAAACTGACTATTTTTTATAATCTACTGATAGATTTCATTAAGAAAATGGGGTTATGTTACTTGAGTTACTTGGACATGTACCTGTAGGAAGTTGTTTAGACTTTTTTTTTTTTATTTAAAAAATGTGTCCTATTTGAGACTCAATTTTCTCATACTGGAATCACAACTACAGTCAGTGGAAATAGGGTGCGATATAAAATCTTCAGAACACTGAATACAAACAAATTAGAATATACGGGATTGTATGTATTTCTGATTTCTGAATTATGTTTAAAATACTTAAATTATAAGGCTAAGATAAATAATTTGCATTTTTATCATGATGAGACCTAAAAAAAAAGGTAAAAAGGAACAAAATGGTAAAAAGGAACAAATCAGGAGTTGAATTAGGGCGATGAATTAGAAAGTGGTAAATTGACCCAGAGGCTTGTTATGGTGCTGTGTTCATTTGTTCAGCCAGTCACCATACATCCTGTGTGTCTGGATCAGTTATTGTACTTTTAGGTGATATAAGTTGATCAAAATACAAGTAAAGATATCAGCCTACAAAAATACAGATAAAAATACAACAACAAATGGATTTGTAAAAATCACTATTGTTCACCAGTGACTGTAGTGTGAACAAATAATTTGAATTCTTCCTCCATAATTGTTTCAAACTCTCAATTGTCAAGGAAAACCTATTTATAGAAGTGTCTGAACAGGATAATGTGCTCGCTCTGGAAATTCGTAGGCTAGAGAATATAGCGGGTCTCCTTCCTATTTAGACAAGAATTTGTGCTTTTCATCCTTTGACTATGGCAGTTGTTTGAAAATCCAGCAGAGAACTAGTTTGCATTGTTCTCTCTTTTGGAGAGGGATTGTAACAGTAAAAGGGCTCTTCAAAGTAAAGAATAGAAAGACTCTGTCCCCTCACTCTCAGAATCCCTCTCTTATCTAGACTGCTTTATTCATCAACGCTTCACTGCAGCATGAAAATCATTTCATCAGCTAAGTGTGAGACACAGTTATCTGCCCCTTCGTTCAAACCGAAGTTTGAAGATAAATGTGTATGAAAATGAGCATGTTGCTTTGCTCATGATGACACCTACTTCCGATCAGCTGTTAATTGGGGTGTATTTTTTCTTTCTGAAAGAACATTTTTATCTCCACAAATGTCAAGATGACTTTTCTCTATTTCTTTCACCTTGTTGATAAGAAGAATTTGCATGAACAGCATGAACAAAGGTTGACCTTTTTGATCCATCTCCATCTCAGGGTTTCAATAGTCTTTGAATTCATTTAAATGACATTAACGTGTTTAACTGTTGTGATTTGGAACAGCATGCTGTAGGAAAATGCAGAGTTGGATGTACATCAAACAACTTTGATCAGACCAGGCCAATATTAACAGTATTTTACAGAAAATGTTCTTTTAATCTAATTAGTGAGATTTTTAATGTAGTCATGAGAAATGTTATACTTTGACTTAAACATGTTTGCCTTTCATGCTAAATTGAAATGAATTAGAACAATACAATTGAAGATAGCTGTCAGATTCTACTTCTCCAAAATGCAGTCTCAAGCATACGTATTGTTTCATAACACACTGATGTAATCAACGTTTCCCTTTTTTTACTGCAACATTTTCAAACTCAACCATTCTTAACAGGAAAAAAGTTGAAAAGATTTAGATTTAGGGTTAATCCAACACTAACAAAACTCTGCAAAATTATCTATGCAGAAGAGCTAGAGTAAAATTAAAAGCAGTGCATTTGATTGGTTGGTGCACAGATTATAGCCATTTAACATAATTTAACAATCAGGACCAAGCTGAGTTTCTCCACTCCATTTCTTAAAAGGTCATATCCATAAAGATTCTCTGGAAATTTCTGTTGCAGACGGAGACTGTGGTCTACGTGAAGAGCCGTTTGTCCTGACAGCTGCCACATGTGTACAGCTAATCATTTACCAAGTGTATTTTTCAGAAATGCCTCTGCTGCATTGTTACTGGCACGAAAAGTCACACATTAACTTAGAAAGGTACAGTGCTTACTTCCTCAGCATTTCACACATGTCAGAATATCACACATATCCTGACATGTGTGAGGAAATGTGGGTCTAAGTGACTCATTTAGGCCAACTGATTACAAACTATACGCTAACCCTCAGGTTGTATGTAACTGAAAAAGTAAGATTAAGACTAGATAGGTTTGTCACTTGTCTATGTTCCCCTTTTTTAATAAGTATAAAAATTGACCCTTAAACGGTAAGCACATATGGTACATGCTGAAGTTCAACAGTTGTCTGCCCCCCTGTGGTAGAAAAGCTAATATCATGCCAGTTGAAACGTGAAGGCTGCAGCCATTCAGCTCCTGTCTGTCTCTCAGTTCACACACCATCTCTGTGTTAGAGTTGTCTATTTTAACTTTTAACTATGACTTTCACCACATATGTGGGAGATGCTGTGTCTATGAAGCAGAACAATGGCTGGACTGCAGTGTTTATAAAGTGACCTTTATTTCCTCATACACAATAATTCAGGCTGCCTGTATTATCGTCTATGTTGCAACTTAGTGGCTTGTTGCAGAAGTGCTGCAAGGCTGCTGATGTAGTCCAGCTGCTCTTTCATGTAGTTAATTAGGACCAGCATCCGTTTGGATGGCTCCATGTCTTAACTGTGGACGTCCTGAGAGGGGGTTCTCACGGTTGGGGCTCTTTTTCTATCATTGGTCCCCTCTGTACCCTCTGACTCTCTGAGGCCATTCCAAGAGAAGGAGGAAACTCCACTTTAGACCCCTCTGGGAAACTTTCCAAATGAGAGGAAGGAGGACCTAATGAAACTCTGCGGGACTCGACAGAGGAGTTTTTCCTGGATGTTTTTCTTTGATTCTTTTCCCCGTATTCTGCACCTCACAGAGCCGTGGTCTCGAATAAAAGTAATTTGTGTATTATAGTATTTTTATGCTTTAGATGTTCTGAGCATGAGCTGTTTAATTTGTGTGGGTGCCACAACTTATAGAGTTTCCAGACAATATTTTTCCATGTTTGTGTTATGTTTTCAGATCAACTGGCTAAGCGTTTGTTAGTAATTCATAGTCCCCTTAAGTCATGTTATATAGCATTGCTGGAAAACCAAAT
The DNA here is from genome assembly GCA_903067095.1 of Girardinus metallicus. Lineage (NCBI taxonomy): Eukaryota > Metazoa > Chordata > Actinopteri > Cyprinodontiformes > Poeciliidae > Girardinus > Girardinus metallicus. The sequence continues at coordinate 77,806 of CAEGAE010048274.1, forward strand.
TATAGTGTTTATATAAGTTATCAAAGGGACGAAAGAATTACAGTTGCACAACCGTAAATTAGAAGTGGGAAAGCAGCGTGACAAGGCAAGGCATGCAGGCTACTGAGTTTTACATTAAATAAGATGTGGACTTCAAATTAGGATATAAATAGAAATGTAGAGCTTGTTAGGGGAATACAGTGAATTCCGTGACCACATGGGAAACAGTAGACACCAGCTGTGGGAGAGGTAGCTGAAAAGACGACTGAAAAAGAAGCCTGGACTTACTGAGACGGAAAAGAAAATAGAGGAATAGAGGAAAAGAAACAAAGATTTTCACTGAATTCAGACGTATGAGACAAGGCTTCAGCACAGTTCTCTTTTTCTGTTTCCATTCTTTATGTCATAAGAGGCACAGATATTCATAGTTACATTATTACAAAAGTGCATACTCCTCTTTATTTTATTTTATTTTATTTATTTTTTGCATTTTTTTACTTTATTACCTCAATGTTAATTTTATTGTAGAGATTTTATGATTTCGGCCATCATGGTAACGTACAGAGTTTTTTTTTTTTTTTTTACTGTTTTGTTCTCATATTACCCCATATAAAACACAAGAACACTTTGACAAAGCAAGTCAAGGTTTTAAAATATCCAAGTTTTCCAAAATGAAATTTACGCATTTCAAAAATGCGTAAATTCGCAGTATTAAAGAAATAATTTGTCAGCAAAGGCCGTGGCTAGTGGAGGAAATCTGCATGTGTATTGATTTGATCCTATCTGGATAGAATTAGGGAGAAAATCTCCAAAATTCAACCATGATGACTTTATCAGCAAAGAAGACAAACTCTTTATAAATTCAGCTCAGATGTTTGTCAGGACTCTTTGACATGCGTGGGAACAGAACTGCAGTCCAGTGTCTGGAAGTGTTTAGCTTGAACTTGGACGTTGCTGCATTATATGTTTTACAGGAAGCTCAGCTGATTGATTTCTGATGTGTTCTGCGCTGTTGGTCAAAAGACCTTTAATAACGGGGAGGGTTCTTTTTAAAGTCTGTTATATTTTATGTCATAGGCTCCTGTAGTGTGACTAAAGGGGAAAAAAAACACCTGTGTGTGTTACTGACACTTCCTTTGGTCTTTTCTGTTTGCTGAGCAACCTGGGGGTTTCAACATATGGCTGTTAGAGGATTTTTTCTTGAATGAATGTGAGACACAGTAACGAGGTTAAAGAAGACACTGTGGCGTTTCTGATTGGACTTTGAAGCTTTGGCTTGCATAGGGGCCACGCAGCTCAAATGCTATGTCCCAGTATTTGACATCAGTCTGCAACAGCCAGTCAGAACCAGTGGGCTATCATCTTACAGTTAGGGTCAAGGATAATTTGTTAATGCTTCACTGAAAGGCTGTTGTAAGATGGGAATCTCCACTGGAGTGTTCCTCAGTGACTTGAAACACTAAGTGTTATTTCCTTTAAAGATGGTTTGAAGTAATTTCCCATAAAATACCGACCTCCTCCCACATGCTACTGACATTAAATCCCCATTCAAGCTTTAATCTCATTGTCTCCTCAAACAATACAAATCCATGAACCAGTTTGACTCCTGGTGACCAACTTTTCACAAGAAACAGCAACTAAGTTCAGGTCCGTATAAGTCTTATTGTGTATTGTGAAGTGATTGGAGACCTATGAATACTACAGAAACCAGTGACTGACATTACCATAGCTGATTGAAAGATAAAAGGAAGAGAGCAGCACAGAAGGAGCGAGCTGATGGGTTGTTTTCCCCTGAAGATGAAAGAACCCCCTTCTCTGGGTGTCCTTCAGAGGTGAAGGAGAGTGTTACCACAGCTGTGCCAATCTTGTTTAAATTCAATACAGGATCTTGAGATGAAAACAGCCCAGATGACTTTTGACCCAGCAGGCTTTGGCAATGGTCAACAACAGCAGCTCTCCAGCTCATATAGTTGTTATTTGCACTCAGAATCAATAAGCTCTAGGTGTGTGCGTGGGCGTGTGTGTGTCTATCTGCTGTGAAATGAAAGGTTGATCTTTCACCGGTGGACCCATTATAAGTCGTTAACCAGACTGTGTTTATACTAAAGCAGCATGTCGGTCGGTAGCATTATAAGGAGATTTAAAAGGGGAAAAAAAGTAAAATGTATGGCTTAAAGTATTTTTAGGTACATTTCTCTGGATAAATGTAGCATAGTGCAATGCTCCTCCTCCACATGTTGCTGTACACTGGCTGCTGAGCCAGTGTTCTCTAGCCTATAAAACACAAGAATGTAATTAAGTAAACTGATATAATTATGTTCTCATAGCTATATTTATTTTTATTTACCTTGGTATTGAATGTCATCAATAAAGATGATGAATATCCACTGGGTAAATGGTTCAAGAAAAGTCTTAATTAGAGATCCAAAGTCCCAAGCAATAGAAATAATACATGATTTTCTTTTGTAAACAAAAACAGTTAGAATATGTAATTTTTTTTTTTGATTTTATGGAAAATATTGTGTTATTGTGAAACTGGAATATACTAACTCAATGTTATACAGTGAGAATCCCAAGCTGTGATCCATGCTGGATACTGATCTTAGGCTTTACTGTTTTTCCACTGGTCTCTGAGCTGCATGAGGTGTGGAGGTTTGTTTCATCCACTCTTTGTTAGAGACATGCTGTCCACTGAAAAGACATCTTCTCAAAGCATGATGAAAAGCAGGTCCAAAGATTTGCTGGCTCATTTGTATTTTAGAACATTTTGCTCCGGCACCTTAGCAACACACCCTGGAGGTGACCATTTAAAATCTACATCCCATGTGGACTACTGGATAACAGGACCCTAGGGCGCTCTGCAGGATCAAACAGGGGACTTAAGGTCCCCGGGTGATTCAACACTGCTTCTCTGTAATTACTTGGCCTATGAAACCAGCTAGCTCATGTGCCAGTCACACCATCAACAACAAAGTCATTTCAACAAAAGCACTGTGTTGTTACTCACCTATGATGGCAGACAATTTCTAAGAGTTTACTCTTGCTCATTAATTCAGCAGCTTCTCTTGTTTATAGACACCAGGAATGCTACCAACACAGTATGCACTGTGTTATTTGGCTGTGGCACCTCCTGTTTTGCTGATAATTGAGGAATACTGTGTAGAGGATATTGGAGTCTGAGGAACATGTAGAGCTTGGTTAATTAAGACCTACTACAAATAATAGGAAGGTTTTATTCCCACAATATTAGGTGAATTACAGGGGGTACTGCTCTGTTAATCCACCTTGTGAATAGTCACCATTATTTTTGGCGAATCAGGGGCCCAGTTTGAGAGCCCTCTATAAGATGTGTTTGAACCTAGACTTATAATGCGGATCATTTATGGAGATCTGTTTGCAGAACCTCAAATAAATATTGATAAAATGTCATTTTCTTACATTTAAAAGAACTAAATAAACTCCAGTCATTTTAATCCATAGACCATGCATACTTTGTCCTGTTCCTACATATGTTTTACTGCTGCAGCTCAGAAGGAACTGGACTGAGTCTTTGGCAGTTTTTATAGATGAAGATTTAAGATGACTAGTTTTCATAAAATAAATAACAGGGATGGAAACAAACTTTAGCTGTTTCAGCTCAAAATGCTTTAAACTTCTTTAGTCACTGACTTGCCTCAAATGCTGTGAAGAAGTGACTGTGTGGTGTTAGGAATTATCACAGGTAAAACATTAGAAAAGCAGAGGCTGGAAAACACAAATACTCTAATGATAATATTACCTTTATTTTTATAATCCTTTACAATAACTGTCAAGTTAAGTGCTTTACAGTGGGTAAAATAAGATAAAACATATAAAACTCAAGGAATAAAACAGGGTAAAACAAAAGACACGGTAGAATAAAGTAAAAAAAAATATTTTCAAAAAATCTATATTTTCTATGATTAAATTAATTATTTGCTCGGGTTCTTTTGGTTATAAAACCGTAAGCCAAATAAAGTAAGTTAAACTGACCAACAACACTTTTGCAAAGTTGTTGTTACTGCTGTAATTCAAAATTTTAGGTTATAATTTAGGCATCCAAACCAACCCTGTATTCAGCCTGGGCATGTAATTTTAATTTGAAATTTTTGTGTAAACACTGTGAAGCCATAGCATTTCTGCTTAGTGTTATCACACAGTGGGAATCTCATACTGAGCCGTGCCAACTATACATAATCTATATCTTTCCAAGAAAAGGACTTGGAATGAATGGTTACCAAATTCCTGGAATTCTGGTGCTTTTCTACCAGATGTCATAAACTTGTAAAAATGATAATCTTGACCTTTAAGAAGTTCAATCTAAAATCCCCTTAAAGTAATAGAACTGACATTGCATCCCCTCAGGTGGTGATGGAAAAGGAGGGTTTAGTTTTTTTATTTTACAGGAGAGTACCACAGTGCCATTGGTTATCACTAGATTTAAATATATTTTAGTGAATGAAACTGATTAAAGGGCATATTACTAACAGTAAATCATTTTCATAATAGTCACATCGGTCCCTTCCTTCAAGTTCAAACTTTGCATAACATCGTTTTCATTATGTTTCTATTTTACAATGTTACCTGAAATCTCTGACTAATAAAAACCAGATCTGCTGTGCCTCCTGGATACACAAGTTTGGTATTTATCTGCCGTCACATTTGTCTCCCAGCTATTGCTGATCATAATTTGAGTTTCCCATTTGCTGCCATGTGAACAATTGCCAACTGAGAGACAGAAGGAATGTAGGACTATTTTGGGCATGAAACATCAGATGTTGTGGTTTTGGGGCAGACTTGGAGGAGGGGTCTCTGTGTTTCCACTGGCAGTCTGTCTAGTCGAAGCTGACTGCTCACTGTGAGTGGGTGTCTGTATGCAATTACCTTCATAAAGGAAAAGAGTGGCCTCTCTTACAGTCTCTCCAAGTATGACGACACCCTCAGTAGTAGTGTCTGTTTTTTTGATATATATATATATGCTTCTGTGTGTCTTTCTCCAGGTATTTTAACAGACAATCGTAATGGTCGGTTTGAGCTTTTCTTGTCTGGCTGATTCATTCCATGGTAATGCATAATGGTAGCAGAAAGCCCAGGGATTTTTATTGTTCTCCAATTTATAGCCCTTTGTCTTTCTTTAAAAATCTGGTAAGTGCTAAGTGCATTTACCAGTAAATGCTTTGTTTTTATGGTGACTAAAGTGGATCACCTATGTCATCCTGTTTGTCCTTGGAGATAAATTCCCAGTTCCAGCTAAAGCACTTCTAAAGAGAAAATGGCAGCAGCGTCACAGAGTGAGGAGGCAGGCCTCATCTGGAAATCTGCTCAGATGATTGGAAATCATGGATGGACATGGTTTACTTACATAATCACAGAACCTTGGAAAATCCCACTAAATTAAAGTGCCTTCAGATACACAGATAGGAAACAAAGTGTTCTTATTAGATATAGATTTGGTCATTTCCTCTGTTGTAATCCAATTAGAAAGTAGGTCAATATTTTCTTCAGAAAGTCAACCCAGGGCAGGCTCATCTTGGACTTTATTGATGATGGCATGAGTTTTTGTTTTTTTTTTCAAAAATAGATTATTTTTTTGTCTTTCTTCTAGGAATGATAGCCAATATTAGGGCATAAGAGGTTTTAAAACATTACATTTTGAAAACCCCAGATATTTTTCATCATGTTTCTATGGCTCAAAGTTCATTTAATGAGACTGCAGTAAAACTGACTGAGTTCCTGCAGTTTTCTCCAGTTGTGTTAATTATAAAGTAACACAATGCTGTCCCACCCCAACCTGTTGATGCACACTGCTGTTCAGCTGGCTGAAGGGATTCAGCAACATTCCCTTGCTTACGAGAGAGAAAACGTTCAACCGAACAAGCATCACTCATACTGTAGCTATTATAGTCTTATTCAGGAATGACTGTCTAGCTAATTTCAGCTCTTTTACAGTTCAGCAGAACTATAAAAAGGGATAGTAGTTTACTTGAACATTATGCTTTAGAGAATGCTCATTATGTGGTTTTGATTAATTGTATGTAGCAAAAATCAAAATAATAATAAATTTAGATAGCTTGTTCTTCCCCCCTGGCTTTACTACTATATGTAAGCCAACTTGTGTAAATCAAAAGCTGTGACTAGTTTTTCTCTTTTTTAAGCAGGAGTAAGTTATACATTTTGGGAAGATACTGTACAATTTATTTTTACTCAGAACTATCATACTGTGACAACATCCATGCCTACTTTCTTTAAATTTTTATTTTGTAAAAAGGTTTCATCAATTTATGTAGATGTCTTTAGATGTTTTGTTATTCTAGTATACCTGGGTTACCAATAATGAGGATTATTATCTTATATTTTTCTTTTTCTTTGTGATCTAATTATTCAATTGACAGAGTGATCTCTTCACTGATTTTCCTACAAACAAAGAGACTGAAACAGAAGGTTATCAGTCTGACAAAGGGCAGGCTGAAAAGCTGAGTGCTCCAGCATGATTCACTGCTTCTGATTGCTGGCGGTTTATGTCATGGTTTTCCCCGACTTCAGCTGTCTACGTTTTTTCCATTCCGTTGACCCCTAGGAACAACATCTGGAGCTGCACTCTATTCTAGTTTATTTAACTGAAACCTTTCCCACATGAATTTTTCTACCACGTTTTTGGAGTAAGGCTTGAAAGGCTGTGAAAGATAAGCTTCGTCTCGCCAAATCCTCACTCAGGAAATTGTTGAAAATTTTTTAAGACTTCATCTTGAAATAGAGAAACAAACTATCAGGATTAAGAAGTAATTTTTTGGCTGCAGCTCCAATCTTTTCCAAAAATGTGCTGACTTGTATATGAAGAAGTTGTTGTGGGCAGAGCTGGGTAGGAGGGTTTGGCAAAGGGAGTGGTACATGAGGAAGAGGGGGGTTGAGTGAGTGGGCGCCTGCCACTGAAAAGTGGGTGGGTTAAAGGATAGATTCAGTGTTGGGACAGGCACATGGTGGTTTGGGGGGTAGATAGAGAGAGAAATGGAAAGAGTTAGGAGCTGTGGATCTGACTTCAAACTGCCAGCTGTGTTCAGACAGTGAAAAGGAATGTGGCTCAGCGTGGGAATGAAGATGCTCTGACATGCTTGGAGACACTCGTAACTCTTGATGGATGTAGAAGCTACTCTGGCTCTATGATGAAAATATCCCGTGAGTACGCAGCTATTTTTCACAGAAAGGAAACCAGCATGTCAGCTGAAACAAGGGTTCTTAAACAATGAATGTGATTTTTTTTTTTTGGTAGTTTGTTTTCAAAAGTAGGGCTTGCTTATGAAATTGCATGATTCGTGATCTGTCATTTAAACATAAAGTAGAATGTAATTAAGGTTTAAAAAACATGCCGACTCTGGCTCTTCTCACCATCTGTGATCTGCGCTGATCATTTCACCACTTCGCCATTGTGTACTTTTGTAGTTTTAGATGGAAATGTTTCTGTCTACCATGAGCTCAAGTATTTTTCTATATTCTACACATTGAGTACTTTAATTAATTATGGCTATGTAAATCCAACAAATAATATTTACAAGCAGAAGGACAAGATATTGTTTGGACAAGATATTGTTTTTAAAAATTGGTTCTGGTAAGTTTAGTCAACTCATAGTATTTTGTTGTCGTATTTTATACAGCGGATGGGTTAAAAATAAACATTAGAACCACAAGCAATGAAAACAGAATGTAACACAAAGTTTTCAGATAGTATACAACTAAATGAAATAATGCTTAGAAATTTTACACTTTTTCTGGTAAGTAATGGTTGTATTTTGACAGAATGACTTTGTATCAACCATGAATCAGTTCATGCCAACTTTGGGAATATATATTCTACTCATAGTTTATTGTAAGAAAGTTGTAAAGCAAAAAAACTATATATATATATATATATATCTTTTTTTTTAGAGTCATCAGGCCCCAATAAAGATCAGAATCAAAGTAAATGGGACTAGAGAGTGATTCTAGGCTTTCATAACTTAGTATAAAATGTAAGCATTTTATGACTATTTATTTCTAAATTCATTGGAAATACATGACTAAAGAAACAGATGGCAATAGTTTAACTACATGGATATGGAATGGTTTGTTTACAGGAAATAGAAAAGAACAAGGTAGCAACATGTAGGTGTGAAACGAGGGCATGAACCCTTGTCTGGACAAGTTGACCTAGAGCTGATACATGCTATGTCCACAATGTGAATTATATAACAAGTATTCTTTAGACAATGTTGCATAAGATGAATAATAAGAGGAGTCAGTCGTTCCATAGGTGCTTCAGCCGCACGCAGCTTTTGACATTTTGCTCCATTGTGTGGCAGCCAAACTGGGTTTTTTTCTTTGTGAAATTGTAATTCTATATCATAGACAGCTTTAAAGCTTTAGGTTGTGAAGAGCAAACACAAGTTCTCATTCTTTGGCACGATGCCCACCCCAATCTTTTATCCAGGAGAGATTTCCTTAGAGAGAGGATGAGAGGACAGAATGTCTCACTATCATGTTACAGAATGCAAAACAGAGGGATTCCCAGATCCTGTTACTGTTTCTCAGTGGTCCAACCTGAGGTCCTGGGACACAGAAGGGCCTGACAACACTCTCACTATGCATTGCAGTTGAATAATAAAGAGCCGATATTATTCACCTGGGAGGGAGGTCTAGCAGAACACAAAGGCTTTAGCTTGTGCTGACGCAGGTGGGAACACAGCAGAGTGGCTCCTGGCAGCAAACGCATGTTGACTTATCTCCTAGTTCAGGGGTAAACAGTAGACATCCAAGGACAGAGGGAGCTGTTAATATTTATTCAGTTGTTGGTCAGTCCTGAAACCAGACAAATCAGTTTTCTTTGAACTTTTTGATCATCTGGAAGCAAAGCAGCACAGGTGAGTTACACAGAGATAATTTTCTGTAATTACGTGGAACTGTAGGATGAATGACTGTGGTGCATGTTGCAGCTGCTGTGTGCCGGTCACAATTTGGAGCTGAGATTTCGGATTTGCTTTAGTGATTCCCTTTCAGCTATGTGTTTAGCTGAGGATGAACCTATGTACATCTGTACAAAGACTCATTTGGGCAAGATATTGTTTTAAAAATTAGTTCTGGTAAGTCTAGTCAACTCATGGTATTTTTGTTGTCTTTCTGACTCCATTGGTAGTTGTAGCCTCACTTTATGATTATATCACAGTTAAACAGCCAAAGATCTTCCTCTGACTTTCTGGTCTGTCATGACATCAAATAATCATATTTGCTTGATAAATGAATTGAGATGAGGTCACTTGCTTGAGAAATTACACCAGAACAGAATTTTTTTAAACTCTAGTGATTTTCATTCTAAACACTACTGCTTGTGACCTTTTCTTATATTAATACAAAATATATAGATATATTGTATTTTTAGTCATTCTCTTTTAAATAAGAAACATTATTATTACCTTGGCTCCTAATGTGGTTTATTGTGTGTTGTAGCACTGATGTGTCAGGTATCATTTCTCATGTAGGCGGTAATAGTCCCCACCTCTATTAGCATTAATGGAAAGGTGTCAACAGTCTTTTTCCTTTTCAGACCATCAGTGGCACTGATAGCTTCATTCTGTAGGTCACCAGAAGCAATTTATGATCCGGAGAACAGGATCACCGCTTTTTCAGGCATTTCTTAGCTTGGAGATGGAGAGCACTGACAATCATTTTAAGCTGTTTTGCATCTTTTATTGATAAATCTATCATTTAGGTAAATGTTTTTTCAACAGTGGGAAAATAATCTTGCAAAAAACAAAAAGTTGTTTTGTTGTTATTAACAGATTTGGCATGTTGCCATGAGCATTTTTGTAATTTGCACACAAAAATTCTTTTTTGTAATCTGTTAATCTGAGGTATATGACTTAGATGTTCTGAACAAATAGTAAAGCACATCTTGTTTTAAGATGTGTGTTCTCTCATCTTATAACAAATGTAAATGTAAAAGGTATGACGGATGTTTCATATTTTTAAAACATAATATTTCAAGCTGTTCATTTTTAGGAGCAACACTAATAACACTCTGTAAGTGCTGTCTTACAAAAAGTTGCCACGTTAATGGAAATTCTCTTTAAGGAGTTATTATTTTTTGTTCCTATTTTGCATATAAAGAGCAATCCATTTGGTCCTTCCACAGCCGAGTCTATATGAAATAGGTGCTAAGGGATTTTTTTTTTCTTCTTTTTTTTTGCTGTTTTGATAAATGCTTTGGTGGTTTTGTTTAAATTAAAAATTATCTCAATTAATGTGGTTTCTTTTCGCTTTTCATCTCTGTTGTTGCCTTGCAGAAATTGAGGCAAAAGAGGCGTGTGACTGGCTGCGGGCAGCAGGATTTCCCCAGTATGCTCAGCTCTTTGAAGGTAATGAAAGCACTCACTGAAACTCCTACACACATTCATCATCACAGGGGGGAGAATTGTTTGTTGAAAGCTAGGGATTAATGAAGTTGCACATGGATAACCCAGTTCTGCAATGAACCAAAAGTTTTATTTTTTATTTTGGATGTATTGTAAAATGAGAATATTTGTATGTGACCTTTTGAGGTAAATAGTTGTGCAGTGTCATCTGGCCTTTCATAAAAACTCTGATCACAGAACCCCGTACAGCTTGCATGTGTTGTTCTCAAGAACCCTTCAAGCTGGAGACCAGAGCAGATCTGCAGACACCCCAAAACAAACAGAACATCAGATGCTTTTGAAAATCTAATCTCTTCCATCCAACAAGTACTTTATAAACATGTCTGCTGTGCTTGACGCCTGAAGTCATGGGAAGAAATTGGTTTATCAGAGCTTTAAGGGGCTTTACTCCCACAGATCTCTGTGTTGAGGCCAGATTTTTGATGTGCAGTAGTGCTATACATCTTTTTCTCCTGACAGCTTGTGGAAAACGAAAAAAAAAACTTCTAAAGAGAGAACTGATAATCTTGTCAAAGTGCAGAGTTCTTCATGCTGATGTTATGTGTTAAAAACCTTATTAATAAATAAATCCATTATTGAGTTTTTTCATATTTTAAAGCCCTTGATATTTTTGAATCCCTGCCCTTTTGAACAGGCAAAGCCTTGTTGAGCCATGGCTGCTCATTGTAGCTTCTGTTTTCCATGAGAAGAGACTAACTTCACATGAATTTAGTGAAACGATAGATTCAGTCCCTTAAGTTATGTAACAAGAAGCGAATACCGACAGCAAGTCGCAATGCCCAAACAAGTGCAAGCTCTATTATTTGGGCTAATTCTGTCTGTTTTCATTCAAATTATAGAAAGTTTTATGGCTCCTCTTTACCACTGCAATGAATGTTGTGGTTTCCAGATACTTCAATTTTTCCTTTGTGTTAAACAGGACTTGTAGTAAGTGGAATATTAAGAATACCATTCACTCTGGATCTTTGCACTCACATGTTTTCTGTTTTTCCCCCCTTTAGATTCACAGTTTCCAATTGACATCACGCCTGTGAAAAGAGATCATGACTTTCTGGACAAAGATCTGGTGGAAACTCTGTGCAAGTAAGTGAAATGAGTCACTAAATAAAATGAGAGTCGGTGGAAGAAGATATACTAGTAGATCTGTAGAAGAATCTATGCAGAGTTGCTCATAGTTTTTGGTTCTCCCTGGTAAAGATGTGTAGAAACCTTTAAACTACAGGTGTATGTGACTGAAGCAGCATTCAAAATTGAGAACCAAAATACTTTTACTTCCAAGACAAAATAATGTATCTATTTTAAGAACTTATTGCTTTTATGCCAAAATTATTGGTACCCCTACTTTAAATTATTTTATACAACTCCCCTTTGCCAACAGAACAGCTATTCGTCTTCTCCCATAACAGTTTACAAGAACAGAGCAAACAGAAAAAGTGATCTTTGACCGTCCCGTGTCTCACAATCTTTCTACATTGTCCACAGTCCAGGGTTATGCTTCTGTTAAACACTCTTTTCTTCAAATCACCCAACAGCTTTTTAATAGGATTTAATCTGCAGACTGACATGGTCATGTAAGAAAATTGATTTTGTGTGGAGTGTTGATTTGACAATGTTTTCCTTTTTATCCAAAGATGAAAGAATAAATCATTTACAGGTTATAGAGTCCACCAGATTCATATTTAAAATGTCCTGGTTTCCCAAAGGGCTCATGAAATTCATGAAATCATGAAATCATAGACATGAATAAGGTTCCTAGCAACAAGCCCACAGCATCCAAAAGTGAGCAGTACGTGCTTTCCCTTATATTCATACTTTGTTTCCCCTTCTGGAGTTTGGCATGAAACAAACTTCATGTTTGTTTGTGATAGCAGGACAGAAGAGACCCTTTACTGCTCCCAGGACGCCACTCTTTGATGCAGTACTTTAACTGGGCACTTATTTTAGTTCAATTTCCATTAATCTCTTTGTACATGATGACAAGAAAAATTTGGCTAGCCAAGCAACTGGTGACAAAGAGGTGAGGGCCTCTACATCTTGTCACATTGATATCCCAGGGAAACAGAGAATACTATTTTACTAAGCTGACAGTTCCTTTAAACTCTTAAGAATTTGTAAAAAATTTAATATAAATTAAAAAAGTTATTCAGTTCCATCGACGTTAATGGATATTATTATGAGTACTTGTAATTCTGCCTCATTGGGTCTAGTAAAAAAATAATAATAATAATAATAAAAAATAAAACACCATATATGGGATTTATTCTTTCCCATTGAATAAAACTGAAATTATAAATTTGAAAATTATAATATTTCTTGTGTGACAATATGCCAATGTAATAAAATATAATTTATTTAAACACTCTTAATAAATGTTTCCCTAGAGTTGCAACAAAATTAGCCACATTTTCATATAAAAATAACATTAAAACAAAAGGCATTTTATGTTGTATGGTCTTACCTGTACAACATAATGTTATTTCTGTTTTCCCTTACTAGAATATAAGAATATCATAAGAAACTAAATATTTCCCCCAAATTGATATGTTCAAAAATATGCAGCCTGAATACAAATTGCTTATAGTAGCTTATTAGTTTATTTCAGCGTGTTTACATTAAACTTACCCAATTTTCTTACTTTAAAAGAGGATAGGAAGAAATAATCTTCACTTCTCAAAGATATGGCAGTAAATTAATGTTTTTTTTTCCCCTCTGGGTTAATGATTTTTTATGAAGAATAAAATAATTGTAACGTCGACTGTTGCCTCCACATTGCTTTTAGAGCCCATGTAGGTTTTTTTTTCTCCCCAAGCCAAAATGAAAACAGCACTTAAGCAACTACAGTAACTATGGAAACGATCCAAGGAGGGAACCAGGAGAGACATTAGTGGTGCCTCGCACCGCTCAACATATTGTGACTCTAAACAACCCTAAAGCAACTCATCTGCATTCCAAACTAGCCCCGGGATGAATAGGAAACAATTGGAAACAGTTCCACCTCCAGTGTGATTTTGCCCGTGACTTTCCACCATCACTATGGTAACGTAAGAATAGGCCTTTAGTCAGTGATGCCACCACAGTCCCAGAACAAAAATAAATGCCACCCTGCATACCATGCGTTCCTTTGATTAAACAGATAGATATTTCATACATGCTAGTGCAGTCTCTGATCTCCAGCTAAGTACCCTCTTATTTTAGCGACCACATTTAAAGCTCTTTAGGCGTGTGGAATAAAGGGCCCCCCTGCTTGGAAATCCTCTCTTTAGTTCCGTATGCTGCTATCTTCAGTAACAATCATGGGAAAGTCTTGTTTTAATAACCCCTATCATCTACAGCTTTGGAGTGCAGTTAGAGCCTCCATCACAGCGTGCTTGAAAAAGAATCTGGAGCAGTCAACCCCTGATTATCTTTCCACAAATTTGTTACTTTTCTCTCCAACAAGTCAGCTCAGCTGTTGTGTGTATTTTTCCATTTTTATTTATTTATTTTTTTGGTTGAGCTATAAAAAGTGTTTGTGCTGTGATTTTAAGTATTTCACAAAATAATTTATACATCTGGAATCTCTTCAGATTTTCTCACATTAGAGCAACAAATCTTGATGTGTTTTATAAGAATTTTATGGGAAATGTGATGTGAGGTTGGATCATGAAGAGAAAGCAAAAACATATAGGGTTGTGGAGAAGCTCAGGGTGAGGTTATAACACCAGAAGAAGAGTCTTTGGACATCTCAGAGAGCGCTGCTCAATCCATCTTTTAAAAAAGACATTACTGTACAAGTGTGTATTGATACTTTTGCAAAGCATCTGTATATTGTATTTGGCACACAAACAAGCTTTCCTAAACTGAACAAAGAAAACATGCTCTGAGCCCTGACCTGTGATTTAATTCACATATTGTGGACATCAATTTCTTCTTTCTCTGTGTAACCTTTGTAAAAGAGGAACTATTAACTATGCTATATTTTTTAGGGAACAAAGTTTTTGTGTGAAGTCTGTTAAACAAACAAACTAAAAAAAAAAACTAAACAATATAATGCATATAATGTACAGGATGGTTTCAAAGAATGATTCAACACCACACAGTGATATCATCTTTGAATGAGTCAGTAGGGTTTGACATCTTATTTATCTAAATTTGTATCTCAAAATACTCCATGCAGCCCTTCAAGCCACCAACATCTCGACCCAGACTCAACAGAAAGAGAACCAAATAGCTGGCAATTACTGACATTTATTAGATTAAGGATATTATTATATTGACCAGGTCCGTTTCCTTAAGGGGTCTGGTTGTGCGTCCAGAGCGGGGCCTGATCAGATTAACATTCAAACAGCTTTGAGAACTGAATGGAAATCTATTTTTGGTACGTTCATTGGAGTTATTGTCATGCTTTGGCTGCTTGTTCAGGTCAGTTTCCATCTTTTCTTCCAGGCGGCTTAACACACTCAACAAGTGTGCCTCTATGAAGCTTGATGTGAATCTTCCAAAGAAGAAGGTGAGTGTAACTCCTGACTGTTTATTACCATGTTGTTTAGTTAACTGCAAAGAGTTTCTTGGTATGACACTACAATAATAGCTACTGCTTGAAAAATACAATACAATGAGTAGTTTTATTTGACTTTGTAAGAAAATAAAAATTATTAATATCATATTGTAGTCAGAGTGACCAGGTTTCCTTCTTACTTTAAACAGAAATGTGTTGTTCTTCCATCTACTTCACATTGCATCATAGTTTATCATGTTTTGCATATCTTATTTAAGCAGATAGTAATGTACATTATTTTATGTTTTTTTTGTCACAGTATATTTACAGTGACTTGGTCACTCAGATTATAATATTATGAACAGTAAATTATTTAATTGAAACCTGGTGTAAATGTGAAAAGCTATAAATGTCTTATTTTGCAAGTAAAAGATATATATTTTTTTACCTATACAACGATACGTTTTCTAAATAGTTTTTCTAAAATGTGATATACCAACATAGATTTTAGGTGATTGTGATTGATCTTTAAGCACTGTGATATAAAAGATGTATGAACTGTATTACAAACATTTTTTCCAGCCTTTCTGTCATAAACGGTCAATAATTGTTTATATTAGGAGCAGAGGAAGTTTCACAGCAGGTGTGAGAGAGAGCAGTTGCTGTTGGTTTCAAGTTTCAAAACAGACTAAATTATTATGAAGTCACAATTTTCAACAGTTTATGGCATCATAGATAAAGCATTAGTTCAGATAGCAAAGTAGTCTATGTATGTGAATGTGCATGCTTAATGACCTTGGAAATTTCCAAATGGCTTCCAACATTTTAGTTAGACATCAAAAGCTCAAAAGAATCCAAGAAAACATCTTTGCTCTACTCTTTTTCTTTCATGAAATATGCTGAGACATGGCTGCGGTTTGCTCAGGCTGTGAAAGAGCAAGACTTTCATCTGGATCCTTTTGAGCTTTTGACGTTTATTTAAAATGTTGGAAGCCATTTGGGAATTTACAAAGCCATTAGATTGTGATTCACCAGTCAAGGTTTCTTAGACTATTGGTTCTCAGACTTGGTCGTTAAGTACCTTGCCCTGCCTGTTAATCACATGTTAACTTAATTAAGCTGTTTAGAAGCAAGAAAACACCTAAAATATGCAGGGCAGGAGTATGAGGACCAGGTTTGGGAACCACTGGTTTAGCCTAAATATCTTCGGAAAAAACAAAATTGCACTGAACAATTACCAGACAGTTTCCTTCTACATCTCTCATTAAATATGCAATTGAATATTATCTTTATATCTCTAGAGTGAAGACTCAGATGAAGAAGACCTCTTTGCCATCAGTGACAAATGGACCTTTGAGTGGAGCAGTAGACGTTGGTCCAGATTACAGGACATCGACTGTCTGCTTAGAACGCACGAAGAAGGCCAAACATCTAAAGACGGCTTGCCTCTCCACAGTACGACCAGCAGGGAGAGTGTTCTGACGGATCTCAGTGAGCCCGAGATCTCATCATTGCACAGTGAAAGCAGCGGGGGCAGTGGTCGAAGGGGTCTTAGCACGGAAGACTCCGACTGCTCTAATCGCACCTGCTCAGATTCTGCAGCGATGCCAGACTCTACATCTCTCACAATGCCTCACATCCCCAAAGAATTTTCCCATTATCACTCTGTGCCTGACAAGCAAGGCAAGTTTAGCCGCACCCGTGCCAAAGACTTCCTGAAACGCATGGAGACCTTGAGATCTAAAGGAACGTCAGTGAGGGATCGGAAAACTTTGGTCATTAGCTCTCCTGTCATGCAGCAGGAGGCTCAGGCACTGAAGACGCTGCGTTGTGTCGAGATCATAAATGGTGATGCTGGAGTGCCAGAACTTCCGTCAGGCAGAATACTGCCACCACAGTCTGGTAGTGAGGGTAGCAGTCATTCCAGTGGCAGCACTGTCAGCACACCAAGTCTGAAAGAACGAAAGCCTCACCGTACTGACCACAAGCGCAGTGGGATGTATCTGGAGGACTTAGACATTTTCTCAGGCAACCAAATGAACAAAGTCGTAGAACACAACCGCAGAAATGAATTCTGCTCCTATGAAGATCTAGTGGTCCACATTCCCAAAGACCATAAGCCAGGAACTTTTCCCAAAGCGCTATCCATAGAAAGTCTGTCCCCAACCAATGGAGCCATCAACTGGCATACAGGAAGCATGCACCTAGACTCCACACTAATTTCATGCAGAAAGGAATCCAGACCTGTTACACAATGCTGCTCTAGAGGAAGCCGAATCAGTGTCTATGATAATGTTCCTGGGTCACATTTGTACGCCAGTACTGGAGACTTAATAGACTTGGAGAAAGAAGACCTTTTCCCTCACCTGGATGATATATTGCTACATGTAAATGGTCTGCAGCAGATAGTGGACCACTGGTCAAAAAATGTCCTCCCTGGAGGAGAGGGGGTGATGCAAGTGGATAGTGAAAAAGAAGATACGGTACGGCTGCAGTCCTCTAGTCAAATCACTTTAGATTTTGAGGAAAACTCTGTCACCGAAAGCCAGACTACTCCTGGTGATGGAGACAGAGACAAAGTATCATTAGCTGAGACCGAATCTACCAGATTCAGGGAACGGAGAGACTCTGGGGTTGGTGCTTCACTCACCAGACCTAACAGGTAGGATTCATGACAGTGTGCCTAATCAGGCTGTACCAATGTATAGTGAAATGTTATGAACAAAAACAAACTTTTTTTCTGATTTGGCATTAGGTTACGATGGCCCAGCTTCCAGATATCCAATCGTCTCAGTCACTCAATGGCATCCCTGCAAATTACAAACCAGTCAGCAGGCCAGCTGAGTTTGTTACAGAAGTTTTCTCTTTTGCGTCTTACAGCAATTATGGAAAAATATTCCATGTCTAACAAGCATGGATGGACTTGGTAAGTGTTATTAAAACAACACTAAGGCAACAATAATGCTCTATGTCTTATCAATCAGAAAGACTTTTTTTAAAATAATTAACCTGCATTTTATCAAATATTTTTAAATTTGTTGTGTATAGAAGTTTGGTTGGCCTGGAAAAAATCCTTGAAATTACCTTAGTTTATTACTGGCTGTTGAGTAACTTTATATTTTCTTTTTATGCATGTTTTTAAAGACTATTCATTAATAACCTTCATTAATGTTTCTAGGTCTGTACCAAAATTTATGAAGAGAATAAAGGTACCAGACTATAAAGACAAGAATGTGTTTGGAGTGCCACTCATAGTGAATGTGCAGCGCTCCGGTCAGCCCCTGCCGCTTGGCCTCCAGCAGGCTTTGAGATACCTGAGAAGTCAGTGTCTTGACCAGGTCAGTAAACTCCCAACGTTAAGATGTATGTTATTTATCTATAGGAGAAACTATAAGTTCATGTACTGTACAGCAAATGGACTCAAAGCTTGATTGGGGGCCATTTTGGATGAACTTCGGCATCAGTGCCGTTTCACATGCTTGCAATCAGCCTGTGGCTTTGCTGTGGTGATAAAGAAGTCAAGGTTGCCTTTACAGTGGCATCCATCTCGTCTCCATTGTTAGTTTTTTGGTCCCTTATTATCTTCATGACTGTACTACATAGATTCTCTATGGGGTTTAGGAAAGTTTGCAAGCCAACACTACTATTGTCAGTAAGTTTCTGACAGATGACCGCAATAACTTAGAATTTGAGAGGACACACTCTGCTGAGAGCAGCAGAGGACATGTCTCCTCAAACCACCATTGAGTGTGAAAACTTCACACTGGACTTTAACTCAAATGCAAAATTTCCTTTATGCAAAAGGAGGACATTAAAAAGTCCAGACCTTTTTTCTTTTGACTCAGATGGGATACTTCTGACATTCCTACAACAGGAATGGCTTATTACAAGGAATGCGACAGCTGTAACTCATGTCCACAATACATCTGCTTGTTGTGGCTCTTGAAGCGCTCCAACTGCAAAATCCCTAAAATCCATGAAGGGGTTTTACTTCACAATCCACTCCTGGTTGCAGTTGTCTATGTTATGTATGAGCGCTTTTCTTCCACTGTTTGTTCCTTAATTCTAATTTCCATTGGTATTCCTGAGTACAGCACTCTGTGAACTTTTCTATTGCTTTTTCTGGCTTATATGATTGTGTAACCATAACACAGCCACCACATAATGACTCCGTGGGGATAATTTTGTTTAATGTATTTTTTGTTTTTGAATCTTAGCAGACAGTTTTCATTTTTGAATTGAATTACTAAATAAGTAAACATTTTTACAGTATTCTAATGTATTGAGATGTAATTTGATACAATGCTGTGAATGAATTCCATGCACTGAAAGTGCCTCTGTGCTAAAGGATTTCTGTTTGTCTTCCAGGTGGGTCTGTTTCGAAAGTCTGGGGTGAAGTCCCGAATTCATGCTCTAAGACAGATGAATGAAAGCTCTCCAGATAATGTGAACTATGAAGATCAGTCCGCCTATGATGTGGCTGACATGGTGAAGCAATTTTTCAGGGATCTACCTGAACCTCTCCTCACCAGCAAGCTAGGGGAGACATTCCTTCATATTTACCAGTGTAAGCATAACATTCTCTTTTGGTGGTGATATTTTTTTTATCTCATTCTTTGTTGTCCAACAAGAAATGTAAAGTGTTGTATTTTATGTGTGCAGATGTGCCAAAGGACCAAAGGTTACAAGCTGTCCAAGCAGCCATAATGTTGATGCCGGATGAAAACCGAGAGGTGCTGCAGACGCTCCTCTGTTTTCTGAGCGATGTCACTTCTTCCGTGGAGGAAAATCAAATGACACCCATGAACATTGCAGTGTGTCTAGCCCCTTCTCTGTTTCACCTCAATATAATGAGGAAGGACAATCTATCACCAAAGTAATTTCTCTTGGATTATTGCATTGTATCTAATTTGTCTGTCCTTTCAGCTCCTCTGCAAAAGAAAAAAAAAGTGTATAATGAGCATAGTTTGCCCGCGTTTCATTAACTTCTGTGTAATTATCCTCACTATGACTCCATAAAGCATGGCTTGAAGTGTGCTACGGAGCTTACTCAGCCCTTAGGGGTACATTAGATTACTCTCTCGGTGCCAGTTTACTAAGGTTATGACCCTTTTTATGCTTGCTGTTTTAGAAGCTCAAGCTGTGTACAAACAAAGTAAATTTATTGCGTAAAAATTTCTTTAAAAGGACCAAAGAGGTTTCCCACAGGGGAAGAAGGGGCTTATACGTCATTTATTTAGGATGTAGTACTGAACTCTTATTAGAATTGATCATTTTTTCCCCATTCTCTCTAGGGCCATGCAGAAAAAGTATGCCACAGGCAGGCCGGACCAGAAGGATCTGAATGAAAACTTAGCTGCAACACAGGGCCTTGCTCATATGATCATGGAGTGCAATCGTCTCTTTGAGGTGGAGCCAGTAATTGAAAATTGCAAAAGTTTCATGCATGGATGCAACACCCTCTCCTGTATTCCTTTGGATCTGGTTTGACCTGTAATTTGATTTGCCCCTCAGATCCCTCATGAGATGGTTACTCAGTCGCGAAATTCTTACGTGGAGGCCGACTTACATGCACCGACAATTGATGAGCTGTGCAGACAGCTGGAAGAGGATGATGGAACATATCAAACACATTTGGAGGGGAGACTACAAAATTTCCTTAAAGAGGCCAGAGAAAAGTCCAAATATTGGGTGTCATGCAGCAGTTCAGATAACACAGAGCTGTACTACAAAAAGGTTGGTGGTCTTTTTTCTGTTTTTGATCTTAATTTGCTGGTCATTTTGCCCCTTCTTTCCTGCTTTTGTAGTTTTTCACATTCCATATTTTTGGTCATAAAACAAAGTCCTCCGCCGCAGGGGAGCATTTCATGCCCGATTTGGCAACTAGTGATTAAAAGTAACTTTCTATAGTCTATGGCATACATTTTTTTAAAATGAAATAGTTTTAGCTCTCTGTTAAATATATGCAGCAGGATATTGCTTAGAGTTATTTCTATTTACATTTGTGTCATAAACTGGTGTAATGTACTGATTTTAGAAAATAAATTTAGTTATGGGTACCAAATGGAAGTTGGAAGGGATGAAAGGGCAATGTTTGACAACAAAATGGGGGGTTTGAATCGTCAGAGGGCAAATTCATCTGGCACCCAACATTTGTTTGTATTCAATTATATATCAGCAAACCAAAATTTAGTGATTGCCTTAACAAAATATTTAAAATGAATTAAATTTAACATGTTTGTGCCTTTTTGGCAGGTGGGGGATGGAAATCCTTTAAGACGTTGGCGAGTGTCTGTAGAAGTGGAAGCGCCTCCATCCGTTGTGTTAAACCGTGTATTGCGGGAGCGTCACCTGTGGGACATGGACCTGCTTCAGTGGAAAGTGTGTGAGACACTGGATAAACAAATAGAGGTGTTTCAGTATGTCCTCAGCCGCATGCCTCCTCATCCCAGTAGAGACTTTGTAGTTCTCAGGTTAGTAACAGCTAAAAATAAATAAGCAACACGTCATCTTTTAATTCTAAGAGACTATAAAATTTGATTTTGTGTTTTCTTCTCCTTTTTTTTGCAAAGGTCTTGGAGAACAGACTTGCCCAAGGGTGCTTGCTCATTGGTTTCTGTCTCAATAGAGCATGAGGACTCCTCTGCTACAGAAGGAGTTCGAGCTATGGTCCTGGAGTCAAACTACCTGCTGGAACCGTGTGGCTCTGGAAAGTCAAGACTAACTCACATCTGCAGAGTTGACTTAAAGTAAATCTAAAAATAATTTGTTCTAGAATTTTCAGACATTTAAATCTAAATCTAAATCACAAAATGAATGCATTTTCCGTGTGTTGTTATTTAGCGTGTGGCATTAAGAATATGATTTTGATTTCAGGGGACGGACTCCAGATTGGTACAACAAAGCATTTGGTCATCTTTGCGCTGCAGAAGCTGCCCGGATCCGCAACTCCTTTCAGCCACTGATCACAGACGGACCAGAAACCAAAATCTGAAACTGTTATGTCTGTTAAGCTTTGAGATCAGGACTGAGCTGTTGAGTCATTGCTAAACGGCTCACATGAATTGCACAGACATTGCCCCTGAACAAAAGCACAGTTTGTTTTTGTGAAAGAGCTCTGAAAACAGTTTCAAGTCTTTCAACTTGCACATGGGCAAAGGAGGATATTTTTAGGTGCTGAGCATAATTCAGTTGGGAAATTAATTAAGTTACCAATGTCCTTCACTTTATAATTTTATTTAGCTTCTGTTGTGAATTATTTTTTTCAAAAATATAAATATGTATTGATATTATTTACAATGTCCAGGACATTCAAGCTCTTAAATGCTTCTGAGAAGCATTAGTTAATCAGTACAGATTTAAATAATATAATTTTTAGTATTTGTATATTTGTGAGTGAATATTTTGTAATTAAGAACAAATTGTACATTCTGTACATATAAGAACAGGCAAATAGTACATATGTTAATTTCATATAATGATTCTTACATGGTCAGACTTCTTTTAATAAACATGTTACAGGATTGTAAGCTGGTTTTACTTTGGTCATGTAATGACAATTTTAAATATGTGTAATTTTATGTAACTTTGACCTCCAATAGTTGTGGAAAATAATGACTGAAGGTTTGACTTGATCATACCTGCTTTACGGTACTGGCTCTTACAGTCAGGTACAAGACCCAGTCTTTTTTGTTGTTTGTTTTTTTTTTAAATAAAACTATCTTTATCGTAAGATTTTTGTGCGGATTGATTCTGAATCTTAACATTGTATCAAGAAATAAATTATAGTTGGTACTTGACAGCAGCTCACCCTGAAGGTAAAAATAGAAATTCTCCAAAAATATGTTGACACCAAACTGTGCTGGTGGTGTTCATTCCTCACCTTTGATTCCCAGCTCTTGGTCACAGAATCAAAGGTGAGGTTTGTTCATTCTGTAGACGCTGAAGACAATAGAAGTTCTGCTGACAGCATTTCTGCAGTCAGTAAAATAACTAAATATTATAAGTGATTGAAACAAAACAAAACAAATTCAAGCACAAGAATTTTTGTAAAACTGCAGAAATTATCTCAGCTCTGGAGTTAGAGGGACCTCTACTGGACATTTGAGGGGAACACGTCCACTAGGAGCTAGCAGAGACATTTAGTTTTATTTTAAAGTGATCCGAAATGTACTGAATAATTTAGCTTTTGTGACTTTTACCTTTTTATATCTTACAGTATTGAAGTAAGACTAAGGGGAAAAAACTCAATAGTCAATAGAGAAGTAAACATGCCTTTCAAAGTTAAATACTTTCAGCTTTAACACATTTTTTAATAATAAAAACAGATTACATGTAACAAACCTTTATTTTCTGTCCCCTATTCTAAATATTTGCAATCCACAACTTAGGTGGGTTGAATGAGCTACTGATAGAATAAAGACAAAGTGCTACTTAATGAGTTTGTTAATCAGGATTTGATGCACTGGATTACTTTCATAAAAAGTTAAGTTTAGCTTCAAACATTGAAATCATTGCTTGAAGCTAAACTTAAAATTAAAAATCAGTTTAACAAAAACCTGAAATTGAAAAAAATTAATTCCAGACTAAGAGAGGCAGAATTGATCTCTTATGTATGACTGTGTGGGCAGGAAGCTGACTTTTTTTTTCTCAAAACAGATAGGTTCCAGTAAGAAAAGCAACAACAACAATTTGACAAGGACCAAATTATGATGGCTAGACAACTGGGTCAGGCCACGTCCAGTTCTGCAACTCTTGAGGGGTATTCCAGATGTGCAGATGTCATATGTCTCAAAAAAGCTCAGAGGAAGGTAACAGAGGTGAACTGCCAAAGATGTACTGATGCATGAGGAAAGTGAAGGCTGCCCTGTGTGGTCTAATCAAAAAGACAAACTGCTTTACCTCAAACTACTGAAAATGTTAAAGCAGGTTCCTCACAGTGCATTAGCTGCATAAATCAGATCCTTTTTGTGGTTTTGTGTAGTGCCTTCCTTTTTCTGGTGTCCCAAAATAAAATTCAGTGCTATGAAGTCACCTCCATTTTAAATGGAGTCCACCTGCATGTAGTTTATTCTGATTATACACCCAGCTGTTCTAATAAGCCCTTTAAGAAGTTTAATGCAATTTACTGGTGAACTTTGTCTTATCTTTATTCTCAGGAATAAAGAAAAGAAGGCAAATAGGGTTAGGTCACAAAATAGCATCCCAAACTTTGACGATCTGATGAAGCATTGTTCAGTCCATCAACCCACAATACGAAGAGTATGGCACAGCTGCAGATCTACAGAGTCATGGCAAGTCCAACACGTCCACAGCTGAAAGCATTGTTCAGCCAAAAGTGCCATGGTGACTCTCAAGGAGGAGATCCACCAATCGGGTGGAAAAATCAGAGTTGGGTGACAAAATATGAAAAAGCTTAATGGGTACTAATATATTTGAAAGTCACTATTTATTGTAAAAACCGCCTTTGTTAATCACAACCAACACATTTTTTTGTTTTTTTATTCATATTTTCTCAAATATAGCTTAATTTGGCTTGCAGTTCAAAGAATTTAAGTCATAATTTTATAAACCTTTACAACTGTAAAATATATTGCATAGCTTTGATTTTTAAAGTAACCATTAATAAACATCCACAGCATCCAATACCATTTACAATTATCTTCTTTAGGTGATCATTGCTAAGTTTGTAAATGCACTGGGAATGCCCTTTAAAACGTTGGAAGATGTGGAATGAAAGTGTTGTCATTATGTGAGCGTCAGGTACGCTTTGGCTATTATTTTGTTTTGTCAGGAGGCAGTTCAAGATAAAACTTGAACGCTCTGATTTAAATTCCCAAGAAAACAAGTCTAAATATTTAGAAAATTACATTTATAGTAATATAATCTTTTTTTTTTTCTTCGGTCTATTACTAGAAACTTTAATAAGCTTGAAGCCACCAGGACGTGCTCCATGTAGCAGCCAAAAGAGGAACCGCAGCCAGGGGGCGGCAACATGGCGGTAACAGCGGCTGCAGAGAGGAGAAGCGCATCCAATAGATCGGCGCACACGCGCGTGCGCGCGCACGCACTCAGCTTTGTGTTCACAGCGCAGGTCAGTCAGCTTGCTTAACCTGCTGGTACCAACACACTCCCTTAGCCGAACTCTCCAGAGTGGATTTCTCCCAACAGAAAGAGGCATCTTTTGCGGTTTTGCTTCTGTTTTCACCTTGCTTCTCAAGTGTCTTTCTGTTTTTTTCTTCTTCTTCTTCTTAACGCTCTTAACCAGTAATTAAACACAACACGAAGAGACGGGGGAGAGCCTTTAATAGTGTTTCATTAAAACCTCAGGGTTGGCGTGGAAATGACAAGCGAGAAACCGGTGGCAATGCCGGGCTCGCTGTCGCTCTCGGACCGTCAGCCTGCTCCAGGTCACGGGCATCGCGGAGCTGCGGTCCCCGCTGCTGTCACCGGGAAGCCAATGATGATGTCCGGCTCAGGTTCAGTGGTCCTCCCGGCAGGCATGATCAACCCTGCGGTTCCTATCCGGAATATCAAGATGAAATTTGCTGTTCTTATTGGACTCATCCAGGTCGGCGAGGTTTCCAACCGGGATATTGTGGAGACGGTGCTCAATCTGGTAAGTGCCCTGCACATTATCTCTTGTCTGACTGGACATTATTGCTCAAATTCACACCTGTAATTATTTCTGGAAGCAATGTTCACATATTATTGCATATCGTTTTGACACATAGCCTGTGAAAATAAGGAATTGTTTGCAGTACAAATGGCTTGACGTTTGCGAGAGAATCTTCAACGTGAATATTACGGTCACCCATTTAAACTGTAGCCTGTTGGAGGAAAACTGAATATAACAAAGTGATTTCTGAAGTTTTTAACTTCAGAAAAATCCAGGAATTTACGAGGAGTTTAAATCCAGTGGTCAGTTAAGATTTTAATGTTGTGGTTATAATAAGAACATGCATCTGCTGCTTCTGTTTGTGACAAAAGCATATTGAGGGATATGATTGTCATAGTACTCCAGATTAGGCAAGTCCATAACTGCTGTAACACTTGTAATGGGCAGAGGCTGGTATGAAATTCTTGGGGTACAATAACCTAGGGTAATAGAAAATAACATTTATTTAAAACACCACCTTAATATAAGATTGTAATCAATTTAGCTATACTATTGTTATCTATACATTTTTTTATTTTTATTTTGAGACCTAAATATGGTTGTAGTTTCCAGTAGGTTATTCCACAGAATCTTGTGCAATAATTACAATAAATCTTTTTTTTTTTTTTTTTAAGTTTCCTCTTTAACTAAGCATAAGTCTTAACAAGCTCATATTGACTGGTTAGTCAGGCTATCTGCTCCAGACACCGTTAACTCAAGATTGATAGCTGGCTCTCCCTTCGTTTCTACACTACAACATCAGTTTTTTTTAAGACCTAGAAACATTTACAAGAAGAAGGCAAATCTTGTTATTCCTGGGAGCGAGCAAAGTTTTTAAAGTCAGGTAATTATAGATGTGCATCTCAGTAAATTTGCCTATTGTTGAAAAGGTAATTTATCTTAGTAATTCAATTTAAAAAGTGAAACTCATAGATAACTAAAGTAAGGTATTTCCAGCATTAATTTATGTTACAACTGATTCTTGTCACTTCCAGCTAATGAAAACCCCAAAACTCAGTTTTTTAGAAAATGTTCATATTGCATGGATTTGGAATTTTTAACTTGCTAATATCAGCCTGCTGGACATTTTGTCCATGTGCAGTGTGGTGTATACAGTACTTGGTTGGGGCTTCTTTCACTTGGACGTAATTCGAGCAATATGTGGCATGGCATGGAAATGATCAGCCAGTGGTTGGATGCCTTCTTTCAGCTAGCTGACTGGCAGTGGAAAGCAAACAGTTTTACTCTGTGGAGCACATAGAAAAACCTCCAATCCATCTGGGACTTTCTCTGGAAATTTATTATAATCACTTAAAACCAGAAGAAGAGTGTGCTGGAAAATTTGAGTGGCTTTGGAACTGTAACTTTTTAAATCATCGATTTTGTCACCTTTAACGCAAGCCCTTCTTCTCCATGGCATGTTCCTCAGAGTACAATTATTAATAAAATTTCTCATAATACAGCTTTTTGACACCAAATTGGATTATGATGGATTAAAATCTGAAACTTTTATACTGAAGTCATTTTATTCTTTATTTAACATTAAATTAAAAACTCAAACCACCTTCCAGCTTGTGCTTTGACCATCTGCAGCAGCTCTACAGTCTGTTTGCAATAGTTGGCCTCTCCTTGTTAGCACACTAGAGATTAATTACAACCTGTTCTAGCTCAACAGAGACCCACTTTGTGGAGCAGAACAAATTGTAGCCCTTGGCATGTTCAGACATGAGAGCTATACTGCAGGAGCTGGAGTCACTGACACCTTGCCCCTTCTCACTTTGCTGTGCTGTTTTCAAAGAAACTCACACTCTGCTGTATGATAATTCTGATTTTCTTTTTACTCCAACCTGATGGCCGTGACATGATTGCACATTCATTTTTCGTAATTTTCTGCTTGATGAATTTACTCCGTGATTGACTTTGTGTTCATGCTTTTTTAAACTCCTTTGTCCTCACTCTTCAATACAACATTGGATTTTAGCACTGGAGCGATCTATTAAAACTTAAAAAAAAAAGTTCTCTATCAAACCAGTTTGAAACTTTTAAATGACAGATTTAATTAAGAGATTATGGAAGCTCAGTTGTCTTTCATTTGTAGACACCAGTGCAACTAGATTATGTCTGGTAAGAAAAGATTGACCTCAGTCCAAGCAATGAAAGATTCAGTGCAATATTTGTGACACCAGATTATAGTTGTTATTATTTTTATCTAAATTACATCAGAAAATCTGCATCACACATTTATCTTCAAAAAAGCTGGGATGCAAAGACAATTTTTTTGAATTCTTTGAGAATATAGGTGTTTTTTTTTTGCATATAAGTTGAAATCAAATTTCTAATTTGTCTGAAGATTCCGAGATTTATGTATTCTGTAATTCATAACATGGAGTTTGTAGGGTAATGAAGTAATTTATTTAAGATCCATCTAGGAATGTTGTGAGGATCTTGATTTGAACATGTAGTGTTGAAATATTGATTCTTTTGTTTTCACAAAGGTGCATAGAAGTACAAAGTTAACATTTATTTGCAGGATAAGAATGAATATTGAAGGTAATTGCCTTTAAAACTTGTCGTTATGTTATAATTCACATCAGGGATCCTGAATCATCATGTTCAAAGTCAATTTCATTCTTATGTAGGTAAGGTTGGGCTTTTAAGAGTGTGTAGCCTTTACACACCATTTTCTGTGATAGTCTTGCATAATATAGAGTTTATTTTAATATTATGTTCAATCATTTAACTTTATAATGTCAATCAAAACACAACTATTTCACTGTCATCTTTGAATTATCACACTGCATCTGTAGGCTATTTTGCTTCACTGTCAGTGTTTTAGTTTCAATGTTAAACATGAAAAAGTCACCAAAAAAGCTATGAATAAACAAATGTCCATGTCAAAACTAAAGTCCTTAAGATTTCCCATGAGTTTGTATTTTTTTGATGTTTTAATGCAATATTTGCAATTGTGCTTATGATTTAAGGTCATAGTAAATAACCTCAAACATGACTGTAATCGTTTGTGGAATTGAAATTGCTTTCTCTGATTACATTCCATTTGGTTACATGTTAGCAACTATATTGGATGTGTTCCAGCTGAGATTGATCGAGTCTATGCATATTGGATAAATATCATGTCGATGCCATGGAAGGCTTGTTTCTATATGTGTTCGAGTGGCTATAATCTATGATTTGCACTCTGCTCCTCCTGAGTCAGTTACACACTCTGATCAATATCGGATCTATATTTTCTTTTACAGTTTTAGAAATGCAAGTTTTTCTTCTGAATTCCCCTTTCTAATGGTCACTGTTTTGGATTATGCCACAGGCTGTATTTGTGATCTCCACTGTCTTAACATTTCTCCGTTTGGCCATGTTTTGGCATTTCCGATAGGGCTAAGGGGACACAGTTGGCTGTAACATGAACCACATTGCTGAGCTTGGCATGTTGTTGCAACTTTGAGTCACATTATATCAAGCAATTAAACAGATGTTTCATTAATTGAAAACCCAAGCCTCATGTCTTGTTGATATGCTGTAGCTCTTTGCATTCATCCCTCTGTGTAGAGCAGGTTAATAAAAGATTATGATGTACCTACATGGAACAATTGAGTGACGTTTCGATGTTGTCATTGTTCAACCTGGTGTAGTTGGTTCCTGCTACATGCCCTAAATAATGAGCTAGGTTCTACATTAGTTAGGAATAGCAGTGTGCACATCAATAAATTCTTTACTCGTTGAGCCTTGTTATTCTTTCCCATTCAGAACACTTACAGTGGAAGGGAGGGAGGTTTATGATATGCAAACACTGTGCTTCCTCAGTTGAGTTTATTGAGTTTGAAGCCACTCGGTTTCCCCCAATCACATTTTCCTTTCCTCTGATCTACTTCATGATAATCTTCTTAGGATTTGAGAGAAAATTGAAATTCTGATGCTGTGCAAATTTGTTTGTTTTAAAAGTAATTTCATCCAGCTGCCAATTGACTCAGCGACATGCCGATAATGCATTTCCTTGTCCTCAGTCAAGGACAAGGTAAGGGATTGTACTTTTTATGTTTTGCCCTGTCTGCAAATATTCTGTGTCTCTCTGAACATCCAAGATCAAGTGCATTTCAGTAGTAGTTTTATCTAAATGTTATTTAATTCAGATCAAATGAAAAACGGCAAAATGCATTTTGATCTCTCTGCTCATATGCTACGCAATTTATTAGGTTGTTGTCAGTAGTTTAATCAAGTTTACCTTGAGTTTCAAAACTCAGATATATTACTTGTATTGAAGTGTAGATAAATTGTCTGTCAACCTGATTACATCAGCAAAAATATAGCTTTTGGGTACAGAATCTTTTGATTTAAGGATAACCATCAGTGCCTTTAGGAAATGCCAAAGAGTGAGGTCAGATGACTTTGCAAAAGCTGTAAGTCTGTTATCTTTGTTTTTCCCTTTGGTCTCGCTCCTCTCTTGCTATTCTCATTCGTTCTGCTCACTCATGCGTTCCTACCCCAGAGAGATGCCAATAGTATATTATTTGGCTGCTGCCTAAATTAGTGTCATGGCTCATCCCAGGAAGCATCTCCCAGCTCAGTGGGGGAATGTTGCTAAGAGAACAACTAACTCCTGGTTGTGGGAACTTTATGGATTAGGACTTTTTTTAAAGTTTCTTGATAGAAATGTGCTGAAGCTCAGAATGATGAAATATGTGAAAAGTCTTGCTGAAAGAGATGACAATAATATAGACTGACTTAAAGATAACAGTGAGAATTAAATTTTTTATCTTTCTGCTTGATGTTTTGCTTTTAAGCCGTTTATTCATAATGATTTTAGAATCTTCCCTTTTATCTGCATTTTTAATATTTGGTTGAAATATTTCCAAAAGCCCCTCTTCTGATTTCTATTAAATGATACCTAATAGTTGGAGCATATGGGAGTCTTTTCAACAGAAATTTGTGGCAAGTATTCTTAAACTGGCATCATGCTGTTTACCTGTAATTTATTCTGGCATATTAAAAACATAGGAAAATGTGATATGCAATGACAATGAGTCATAATAATGATATGACTTGCAATGGACAAACAACTTCTTAGCTAAACATGGTTAATCTTTCTGCTTTGTGTTTTTTTCTAACATAAAGCCCAGAGGACAGGTAATCTAACAATTTATTCCAAAAGAAAATGAAACTCTTCATTTCTTTGTCAACAACATAGTTTTTGGCAATGATGCACTGTAGTTGTAGTTTTAAGTACTTTAACGGAACAGTTTAAATAGGTTCCTATGAAATCAGGTTTAATATTAGTTTTTTTTCTCCTAGTTTAACTTTTTCCCAAATTCCATTATTTCAGCTTTTATTTTTCTGAATTTCACTTTTTCCATTCTAGCTACATTGGCTCCCAGCATATGTGCTTCAGTATTCACTGATGCACTTGTTTGCAGATTTTTATGTTGAACGTAGGTCCAAATTATTTGTGAAAAAATGCACCATTTAGGAAGTTGAAATACCTAGGTGCTATGTGCTGACATTTGCAAAGCCATTCCAGGAACGGTATTTATTTTTCTTGGCCCCAATTGGCTGTATACCAAGGAGTGGAAATGTGGAAGATCGCTGATTTCTGTGTGTAACGTATGAAAACAGGCAGTTATAGAGATTTTTTGAGGTGATCTCTAGTATTCGTAGACTTAACTATTCATGGGCAACTGTGGTCTTTGTGAATACACATAATCTGATAAATCTAATCTGAACTTAATCTAATATCAAATTAACTAACTTTAAACAGCTAGTGTAATTTATCTCATACAAATGCCTTTTATCATTTTGATTTAGATTCTAGCTGACCAGATGCAGAAATGCAATGCAATTACAACTTCTGATATTTTACAAAAAGTTTTAAAAAGGTTTACAAGTATTTTTAATAATCTATAATTAATGTATAATAATTATCTGTTTCACATGGCTAAGTATAATGGTTTTTAAATGGATGTAATTGGAAGTGGTCAGAAAAAGACCCAAAAAGTAATGAAAGTGTTTTTTTTTGTTGTTGTTTTTGAACTTTGAATTTCTTTCTTTCTTTTTTTTTGTTAAACAAAAAAAATCAAAGATCCAACAGTGTGTTAAATTAAAGCTAATTGTGGATTGGGGAGGAGAAACACTAAACCTGTCAACAAAAACATGCAAGATTATTTAAAAAATTGTTAATAATAATAATAATAATATGGTCGACTGGTATAATTTGGCTGTGTAAATAGAACTTGGCTAAACCTGAGCCTACATACCAGTTGTCCTCCCCTTACGGGTAAGGCCCTCTATGCTCATTTCTATGGAGATGAGCTACATCTTAGATCATGCAAACCTAATTCATATTGCTTTATGCAGCAGATAGACAGCACTGCAGCAGGGCGTTTCCATCACTGTAGAGACTGAACGCAAGCAAAGACAGTCTGACAACATCACACCGCTGGTGTAGATAACATTTCTGGCTATGTCATGATAACAGTATGTTTATAGAAATATAAACAGTTCCTTTTTTATTTGTGTTTAGTAAATGTGTGAATTTTATAATTGACTGAAAAAAGGTAGATGCAAAATATGAAGAAACTATATGATTTATATTGAACTCAAAAAAATATATTGACTGTTGCAGGGATTGCTTTTGTCAAATGAAAATTTAGATATGAAAATAAATTTCTTTTAGAGTATGTACTGTTTTTAGGATAACTGTGTTCTCTTCTCAGTTACTCCACTTTTTTGGGGGGTCACTGATAAGGAAACACGAATCAGAAATGTTTATAGAGAGATCTGTTTGAAATGGTTGATGCATTAATTTTGAGCTCTTTCTGATTTATCCACTGGATCATTAAAATGGCAAGTTTTCATGTACATTTGCCTTTTTATTGCTCAAGGTTGGTGCAGTATGTCAGTGAAAAGCCAGCAAAAAGGATTATACTTATTTATTGTACTTTAATTGGTTGAACATAAAATACTTGACATATGCTTTTGTGTTATGGTTTCGCCTGCCTGTATCCTCTCCAGTCTAGAAAACCCAGCAAGTCATTACATTTCTGAAAAGCTAATAGAGCACACAAGAGAACATTTCAGCAAATTGTTTGTCTGTACAAAGACAGGAATTTAATCATAACAGTTTTAAATGGAAAGCATTTTGGGGGTTCAAAATTTATGTTTAAGGTCGCAAACTTAGTTCTTTATGGAATATTGGACGCAATATGTTAAACTTGGACACAAAACAGCAAAAGAGCAGCAATAGGCTTTAGGATTTATTCACAAAATGGAAATGTCATTTTGTTTATTGTGTGCAAAAATGCGATCATACTGCTCTGCTACATGGCATCACTTTCTCAGCAAAAAAGGCAGAACATTTGTTCTTCCTGTGTCAGAACACATGCAAAAGAAGAAAGCCAACTCAACTGGTGCACCGTGAGGCATGAGGTCCATATTAAAGGAAGTGACAGATTTATCCTCCTCTCTGGCACATGAGCCACTAGGCAGTTAATGATGTGTGCTGTGAATACAGATTTCTGTATTATTCCTGACAAAGCAGGCATTGTTGATGGCATGATTCTGCTTTGAATATGTTTTCATTTACACTTCAGTCCCTGTAGTTTTTACGTGCTATTCCTTCTTTGCCTGCATGTGCTTTATCAGTGGATGTTAAAGGACATCCCAGTTCATCCTGTTTCGGTTACCTATTGAAATCAAGTGAGGGCTTTAGTGTTTATAATTAAGGATAAATTCTCAAATTTATTCACTGCAGCATAGCGGGGATGTTTCTATTTCTTGCTGATATTGAAGGCTATGTTCTCTTTAAGAGTATGATCATGTACATACTTAATGTAGCTGAAATAGGAGGGAGATAATGAAGGGTTTAGTAAGAGTTGGGGATTTGGATTACAATTAATACTGAGATATCAGCTTGATAAATGAAGACACCATTTATACGTCCTGTCTCCCTTGACACATTCCAACAGGACACTTATTTTTGTCACTTAACATCTGCTCATTTTTCCATTATTGAAGTTTAATACGGAAAATCCATCTTTTACTTGTCTTTAATTTGCAGTAATATACAATGTTTATCAAATATATTTTCAACTGCAGAGTAAAGGACTTACCTTTATCTCATCTAAAGAATCTTATCAACCCAGGTAAACACCCATTTTTTAATTTCAAATATACAGACAGTCTTGCGTCTACTCGATGAGTTCATCTTGAAAAAAACAAATGGTTAGATATGTTTGCCAGATGGTTTCTTACACAGAACCATCTGTGTAGTCTGTGTAGGAAACTAAAAGAAAAAGGACATGTAAGTCATGTGGATGAAAAATATATCCCCATCTTCCTTAACTGGTAGTCTTTAAAACGACGTGAACAAATAAGCCTGTTCAAAATACGAATCATGCAGAGACTACATTTGAAGAGGGAAACATTATTTTTCTAGGAAGAAAAAGTCTTTCTAGAAAAATACTTTTTCTAGAAAGTCTTTGTTTGT
Organism: Girardinus metallicus; assembly: GCA_903067095.1. Classification (NCBI taxonomy): domain Eukaryota; kingdom Metazoa; phylum Chordata; class Actinopteri; order Cyprinodontiformes; family Poeciliidae; genus Girardinus; species Girardinus metallicus. The sequence goes on from CAEGAE010048274.1 coordinate 111,870, forward strand.
TGTTTCCAAGCTATGTGAAACACTAACTTTTATCAGATTAGGATACCACAAATTCATTCATTCATTCTTTAGCATTAACTAGACAATAAAAATACAATAATAGTGCTATGGATTGTTTTTCTGATTGTTTTGGGAAAGCATCCTAAAAGAAAGAACAAAAAAAAATTCTTGCAGCATTTTGGTTTTATGAAATCAGTGCTACTAAATTTTGCAAGCATGTTTCAAAGTTGCTACATTCATGCCGGTGGAATTTTATTATACTTTACCAATAAATCTATGGCTACCTGTGATTCCCAGAGGTTCCACTATGTTCAGTGTAGCGTCAGATTCCCAAAGAGTCTATGCTGTACCATTACACCATAGAAATAGAAGAAATCAAAATCAAATGTGTGAACATGACCTGACGAGAGCAACCTGCAGATACTGTAAGTTTATCAGATTGGTTTTACTATCTTAAATAAAACCAAAGCATAAAGAGAGGATTGCAGGAAATATTTATAATTTTTCACCTTCCTTTCTCATTGAGGTTCCTAGCAGAAGCCTTCAGGGACTGCAATGGATCCAGAACTCTGCTCCTAAACTCCAGATGAGAGTGCAGAAACATTAACACTCACAACCCATTCCAAACTCACCCCATTGGTTTTCTGTTGCTGCTATAGCTGAGTAGATCTTCTTGTCAACTGACAGCGTATTTAGAGAAATGTTTCTCCCCATGTTGACACCTTTCTCACCCCACAAACCTGTACATCTTCCCTTTACTTGATTCAGTCATCTCATTCCCACCAGCACAAAACTCACCTGTAAGGGCAATTGAGACACTATGCTGCTGGCCTTTGGCTGTGGAATGCTCTAACACTTTGAGGAGCAAAGCAGCCTGCAGGCAGTTCTAAACATAGTTTAATAGAACATTTATTGGTTCCTTTGACATTATGCTTTGAGATGTTTCTTTTTATAAAGTTATGAAGTTGACTTTAGATAAAATTACCATTATTATCAGAGATTTTGATTTTAATCAAATATTAACCCATATGAGGGATTTAGCTCTAATCTGAAAAGGGAGAAACTGTGATTTCTGATAATGTAATCTGTGTATGGTATATGTAGCCTTGGTGTATGCTGCAGAGCTCATCTCCTATGTTGTTTTGAGGATTCAGTCCTGGCTGTGTGTTGGCCTACAAGCGTACTGAAGCCGATTTTCAAGCAATGTTTAGATGTGTGTCCCTGGCTAATGCTATTACTTGTGAGAGCTGGACTGCTTTGAAAGAAACATCTGGATGGAGAGCCTCACTGTTTCCTTGGAGTCTGAGGCAGAGACAGATTACTGCTGTACCATTTGGTTGATAATGATTCAGCATGGAATTAGATGCTCTATATGGAACAGCTTGGATAGTGAGATAGTCTTATTGCTGCTGCTAAAATGAATACGGGGTTTTAGGAGTGGCTGTGAAGATTTCTAAGTCCATGTATCACAAGTTTGATAAAATAAGTTCTGATAAATGTTTCAACGCTTTATCACATTCCCTGCTGCTGGGCAGAAAATTCACACTGCATCAAACTCATACTTAATGCTTATACATAGGTTTTGAAAGTCAACACTCAGCTGTTAAAATTTCAGATGTTTGGAAACGTAAACAATTTTACTAAAATCATTTAAACCTTTTTTTCTATCATATTTAGTGTAACTGAACTAAAAACAAATGTTAGCTAAAATTGTGTGATTTGGCCATTTTTACCCACAAATATTCTTCAAGTCATATTGTGAGGATATCTCCTGTACAAAGTCTTACACAGGTACCAACAGGTTTTTGGTTGAATTTTTGTTCTATATCTGACTTAGCTGTTCCATAACCTTTGTTTTCTACTTGCAAAGCAAGTTCTTTGTTCTTGAGAGAAAATAACCCTCATCATCTCTATCAGCTGCCTCAAAGGTTTGAGTCGCAACTGATATTTTGAAGTCTTCAACTTCTACTTCTAGAGAGATGTTAAGAAAATAGGCTAACACTGGGGTTAAGAGTTTTTACCAGTCTCTTTTGTTCTCTGTGTGCAGTTCAGTACTTGTTCTCCATCCATGGCCCAGCCCAACACATTGTTTAGAGGAAACTCCTACATCTACTTATCTTTTGCTGTTTATTGATGAGTTTTGCTGAGCCATATAATGCTATTGCTGTTTTTTCATTCTTATCCTGACTGACACCTTTGTGCAATGAGATATCTTGGATTTTTTTTCTCAGCAATGAGAAAATGCAAAACAGTAACTGTCAAAAAAAATCCATAGAAAGTATTTTGCTTGATCTAACCTTTGCCCTTGGTACATTTGTTCATAGCGTTTTTGTTAGCAGTTTCTGGAATGCAACTGATATATCAGGGGTGACTGTAGAGGAGTTTCACTTTAACTTTCTGTACGAACATTCAATGTTTTGGCAAACCAAACTGAGTCAGACTGTAAGAGTCCATGTAAGTACTTGAGTTCTTCCTCTTATATTTACCCACCAAAGCCAAGTAGTTTCTGGATGTACTTAGTCATGCTGTATCATTCTTTTTAGTTTGCTGAATATTGGAAGATATCTTCCTTCGTAAAATGCCTTACCAGGATGAAACAGTGGCTTTGTGGCACTGTTTGGTCAGGGATCAGACATTATCATTGCCGCCGTGATCCATATATGTATCAGAAATAGCCTTTTTTCCACTAAGAGATATTCCAAACTTTGAACTCTGTAGACAAAAGCTGAATTGGATATCACTATTCATACTTTTATTGAATCTATTCTTGATTGTTTTAAGAGTCCATTCATGTGTCTAATGGATCTTGGCGATCTCCAGACAGAACAGAATGCAGCTGTCTCTTTCTTGTGAAGTTTAACTACAAGAAAGAGACAGCACATTACTCCTGTTTTAGTCTCTTTGGATTGCCTACCTTAGTCCTCACTTCTAGAGCCCTGTGCGGTCAAACTCCAGCTTATTTCTCTGACCATTAACAACTCCACAGCACAATTTGAGATCTGGTCAATGGATGTTAATGGTTTTAGAGGGAAAAAAATCTTAGAGTGATAGCCCCAAGTTGTTGAATTTATTGCTTCATTCTTGACACTGTATTCATTCTTTGAATCTGACATTTTCTTTGCTCTTGTGTATGCCATTCTATTTGTACCATTTATGAATTTCTGTTTCAAGTGTTCTTTTCATGTAAATATTTTATAGTAAAGGTGTAATATAACACTACACAGAAGTCATTGATCTCTACATTGTACTATTTAGATAAAAAGTTTTTGTATTTACTACTAGGACAGATGCAATTCATTTACAGTTAATCAGATTTTCTGTCACTAACTATTAGTTAAAGGGTCAAGGTATATATATATATATATATATATATATA
>CAEGAE010048286.1:0-14026 GCA_903067095.1 Girardinus metallicus
GAAACAAAGTGATCAGTCAGAAAGTCCATATACTTTGCTGAGGTCATTTTCACACCTTCAGGGACCCTAAAGGGGCCGACCAATGATTCTCTCCTCATGATTTCTGCCCAAAGCATGACTCCACCACCTCCTTGCTGATGTCACAGCCATGTTGGGACGTAGTGGCCGTCCACCACCCATCCACTACTCCATCCATCTGGACCCTTCAGGGTTGCACAACAGTCATCAGTGAACAAGTCTGTTTGAAAATCAATCTTCATGTCCTGCTGGGTCCACTGCCACAGTTTCTGCTTGTGAGCTCTGGTTAGTGGTCCAATAGTAGGTTGATCCACAACAAGCCTCTGGAGGATCCTCCACCTGGAGGCTCCAGAGGCTCCAGCAGCTTCAAATAACTGTTTGATGCTTTGTAAGGGCATTTTAGCAGCTGCTCTCTTAATCTGATGAATTTGTCTAACAGAAACCTTCCTCATTAAGCCTTTATCTGCACAAACCATCTTTGTTCTGAATCAGCCACAAATCTATTCACAGTACAATAATAACGCTTCAGTTTTCATTAAATATCGAATGTTTCATATCTTGTCATATGGCTCTACGCTATCTGAGGATTTTCATCAGAGATCTTTTCTCTTTCCATTATTGCTTGAAACTTGAGGCCTGTTTAATAATGTGAACATCCTTCTAAAGTAGATTTCCTTTAACTGAGCTCACAGACAAACTAATCAACCCAGTTCTCTGAAATTAATTATAGTGATTCAAAGAGCCCTGAGACACAATACCATCGATCAATTTAATAGCACAACAAAAATTTAATCTTAATGACACTTAAATCCAATTTGCATAATAATTTGGAACATGGTGTATGGACACTAACGCTCTTTAAAGAGGATGACCCTGCACACAGCAAAATAATAACGACGTGCTGCGAATGTACACACCACATGAGAAAGCAAGGATTGTTCGGGTCGCCCATTGTGGAGAATGATGTGAATTAACGTCATGCACTAAAATTTCATTGATAAGAGCTCAGAATTCAAATTCAAAAATACTTTATTGATCCCAAAGGGAAATGAAATGTTGTCGTAACTCATTCATTCAGAGTCTTCAGCGTGTTTTTGTAGATATTGACGCGTGTTGGCTGTTTATCCAACACGCATCCATCAAGATGGATGGAAGCGATGGTTTGAACTTCCTCCTCTCTCTTCTGTTCTGCCTCCTTTTCTACTCCTCTGAGATTTCTGACTTCACTTGTGGTATTATTTCTGCTTTTCCAATGTTAATCAGCTGCTAATCAGATGCTTAAACCACCCGGTTAAGCATCACAACAAAATAGCAAAAATATGAAAAATATCTCCCAGAATCAGTCCAACTACACAGTATCCAAACAAGAAGGAACAGTTGTCCAAAAAAAAAGCTATTTGTCCTCCAAAAAGGCAGGAATGAAATTTTGAAAGGGAAAAAAATCTCAATGAAAGTTCAGAGCTACTCCAACATTCTGCCAACCTGGAAGAACAGAGCAGACTGTGAAACATCTGGACGAAAAGGGAAAGACTGAGTGAAGAGAGGAACCACAGCTCTGTATGTCAGAAGTCCACTTTAAATGCCAGAGATGTGCAACAAATCTTCAACGACTGGAAGGACAAAAAGGCGCCCGGTCATTTTAGGAGCGTGTGCAAAAAAGCAAAGCGACGGAGCTGCATCTGTAGACGACAGACTGGTCACTGTGCTCAGCGTGTGTCTGACTCTCATGTATTTTTTCATGTAATTTTTTCACAAGTCAGGCTTGGCGGAAAAGAGGCTGGCTGTTGGAGAGACGAGAGTGCGGGTTTCAGATGACACCAGGGCACTAAAAAGGGAGAAACACTTCATAACTCTCCACTTATTTTGACGTAACCCAAAACGTCACCATGCCGACATCATGAATATTGTTTTTTCCACTGCCACAAAATAAAACATGATTTTTTTTGTCAGCTCCAGATACAAAATCCATTTCGAAAGCTGTTTCAGTAAAGTTCACTAACTGAAACGTCATATAGATTAATTACACAAAGAACAATGTTTTCAAGTCTTTATTTCTGCTAATTATGATGATTTTCCACTTACAGATAAAGAGATCACATCATCACAGACAGCACATGTACGATTAGAGCAATACAAAATATCTGAATACAGAAATGTGGGCTACATAAAAAAAAAGTCTATTTAACACCTGCTTAAAAGTTTTAACATTCAAAACAAACGTTTGAACTGACAAATGAACCTCATTGGGACATGCACTCTAATATACTGAATATGACTATAGAGAAGAAAAAGAAGAAGAAGAAGAAACAGTCATCCAGCTGATTTAGGCTAAATGACTAACAGGAAAATATATTTTCTGGAATCCCAGCAAAGCCTGAGATGTTCAGAAAGTGTTTAAATCAGGGCTGAAAACATTATTATTTACAATTATTTTTCCATGAAAGCCAGAGGTTGCTTTATTGCTGCTGTCTGATCTCAGATTTTTATTTGCTTAATTTTAGTTTAACTTTGAAATCGTGATACTTCCTCAGTCTTTTTAAGTGTCAGGCATTTGTTTTTCTATTTCTGTTTCGTTGTTCTTTCTGTGCAGCACTTTGAATTTCCCACTAGGCAAATAAACGTGCCTTGCCTGGTGTGTTTGCTCATCTCCTGTGCATGAATGGAAAGTAGGTAAATACAGTCATATTCCTCTACGGTCTTATCTGCATCTAAAAGAGTGGTAGGGATTTTTTGGACCATCAATAACTTATCTCCAGATGATCTTTTGATGAAATAATGTTATAAAATCCTCCATCCAAGGGTTAATGAAGGTGAGACCAGGACAATGTTAGATTTCTGTGATGCTTGAACTCCTTCAGTTTAATATTTCTGCTCTCTTTAAACGTTCACACACAAACTGCAACTTCCATAAGAGTATACATATCATACAAATGTAAATAACTACAAAGTTGAGCTATGTGATGATTTACAGCATGTTTGAAATTTATTATTTGTGTAATTTATGCCATCATCAATGTCACTTAGCAATAGACTACATACAGTATTTGTGTTAATAGCTTTGGCACTATTTCATTCGATCTACCTATCTACCTACCTATCTATCTTTCAGTGTTTTTTATCATATTTTTTTATGTATGACAAGTGGTGGAATTCTTTCTCTTCCTCGTTGTTAATCTGGTCTCCCTTAGTTTCCTCCACTGGACCATCTCCTTTTCCCATCATTCTCAGCGGCAGCAGCGGTCCAGCCTGCTGTGGGCTTTTAGTTCTCCCTGCTGGACAGCAGCGAGCTCCCACCTTGTCTTTGGTCAGAAAATATAGAAGGGCATTTAGCCACGCGTTGAAGGACGCTAGCGGCCGCGTCACCTTGTAGCACATCGATACTGTCGTCATGGTTTCACAGGGAACTTTCCCGGTGACTTTCAACAGCAGAAAGATGGTTCTGGTCACATGGAAGGGGAAAAAACACAAAGCAAAGAGCAAGGTGATGGTGATGATGGTCCTGATGGATTTACGTCTGCGGCTCGCATACGGAGAACGAGCTCCAAGGAAAACAGAAATCTCTTCATCCTTTCCTATCCCCCTTAACAAGCCGTTGCTTGCTCTTCCACCCGCTGCGGAGCCACTTCTGCCTCTTCTCTCCTCAATCTTGCTGTCAGTATTTCTGGGTCCTTTGCGGGACGAGGGTTGGGAATGCAGGGTCTTAAATATGGTGAGGACTACACGAGAGTAACACCAAGCAATTATGGAAAAGGGTAAAAAAAAGCCAATTAAATGTAGAATAATCCCATAGGGTATGTAGTCAAGAAATTCTTTGTCTATGGCATCGTCCCAACAGTTCTGGTATTCCTCATGGGGCAATCCCAGGCTATTATAGCTGATGTTGCCCTTTAATGATGGCATGTTGTGACTTTTGTTGTAAATAGTTTTACTTGCATTGGTCCATGTTCCTACCATTCTGGTCACATAGCCTGTCTGGGCAAACCGGAAAATAGGGCAAGTCAAAGCGAACACTACGATCCACACCAACACACAAGTGTTCTTGACAGCTTTCTTGGTCTCCAGGGTGATCACTTTTATCGGGTGGCAGATACCCAGGTATCTGTGAATGGAAATGCAAGTGAGGAAGAAGATGGAGCAATAGAGGTTGAAGTAGAACAGGAAGCGGACCAGGCGGCACATGAAGTCACCAAACACCCAGCGGTCATGCATTATGTAACTAGCCACAAGAAATGGCAAAGACAGTCCATACATAAAGTCTGTGGAGGCCAGGTTGACCATGTATATGAGGGAAGCATTCCAGCGCTTGGCTTGACGGAAGGAACGGTAGAGGATGATAGAATTCAGAGTAATGCTAAATATGAAGGTAAAAGAGTAACAAATGGGGAGGAAGATGTACTTATAAGATTCATTAATACTGCAGGATGCAGCTGGAGGAGTCATGGGGGAAGTGGAAGGAGACAAGGAGCTAAGGACATCCTGGAGCATAGTGGCACTGATGTCTGGGAACTCTTCAGCTCTGGATGACCTGGGAGGGATGAAGCTGTGTTAGCTCATCTTCAGGAATCCATCAGGAGAATTGTTTGTAGCTTTCACATCTGCGCGCCATCTTGGATGTGGACACCCATGTCAGCGAACTGCTGTTGACCTGGAAACAAAGATGGAGAATCGTCACCTTTGATCAGTGTTAGTGCGTCACAGGTGGCTGATGAGAGCTGTGTGTTGTGCTTCTTTCCTCCTCAACTGATGTGACAGAACTTTCCATGTCAGCAGCAGACCCAGTTAACAACATGAAACTTTACTTCCACGTTTTTACAGTGTCATAAAGTATCACTGGGCATTGTGCCAAGGGATGGGTTACTGCTGTAACTGAAACAAACAGACCAGTGTCATTCACCAACAAATGTTTGTATATTATTTTTGCATTTATTATTCATTGTGTCTGACCCCAGCCTTAAGAAAACCTTCAGCAAGACAGTAGTAAGTAGAACAGCATAACATCTAAACACAGTCAGCAGTGGCATAGTGGTGTCTGTAAGACTACATAGCACAATGGACGCATGTGTTGTGCGCATATTTTTCAACATTAATCAATAAGACCAAATACTAAAACGAGGGAACCTCAGTTAAAACAAGATTTGGATCTTTGCTGCATAAGTCAAAATTGTATATTAAAGGAATGGGACTCATCAGCTAGAGCATTATATAATTATACATTACAAACCAAAAAGAGTCAAAGGAAAACTTTCTAACATTGAAATGCTTGAATGGAACCATAAAACCTACAGGATAGAAAAGGTTCCTAGGATGGTATTATTCTTATGTACATTTATTTATTTTTTTGGACTTTGACAACATTACTCTAAACTAGTGGCGCCCAAGTCCAGTCCTTGAGGTCAGCCATCAGTCTGCCACTCAGCCGGTGATCAGCCGTTCATTTGATTCAGGTATGATGGAGGCGAATCTAAAAGTTGGTGGATGGTAGCTGATGGCACCCTTGCTCTAAAAGATGAATACGAGTATTTTAATGTTTTCACTCAAAGTACAGAACATCATCAGAGTGGTTTTCATATTTAAACATTTTTTATTGGTGTGTAATTTAAGGCGTTCTTCATGTGAAATGTATTAGCATAGTTCCAGACATCCATTACCACAGGATATACCTGCTGATATCTTTATATTTGTTTTGTTGTTTAATGTAAAACAAAGTAAAAGCTTTTATGAGTTCTGCTGCCATTAAGATATCATTCATATTGGACTACAGTACTGCATGCATTAACCCTTTTGACTCCCAGTACGTCTCTATTGTGTGAACAGTTGGCAAGGGAGAGTTTTAGTATTTGCCCCCTTACAGATTTCCACTATTTTTACTTTTTTGTTACTTTAATGTTTTCTTAATTAGCAAATATTTTTTTACATGAGCAACACATAACCTGAGTAAATACATAGATCAGTTTTCCAATGATCGGGTGAAAATACTCCACACCAACCTGGTCATGTTAAAAAGTGATTATTCTGTTTGTCATGAACAACCAAGTCAATTCAGTTCAACTTGAATTGACTTGGAGTCAATTCCCAGCAATCATGCATACATTACTATTGATCCTAGTTGTCAAACAGTACAGTAAGCTCAATTCATCATTCAAAGTAGTTTATAAAGTTTCTAAGTGACTCCCAGTAAACTGAGTCATTTTTTGTTCAGTTTCACTCACCGCACACATCCTCCACACGACTCCAAGACCTGGAGAATCAAATCATTAATCAAGTCGAAGCTATCGACATGAAATCAGCAAAAATATCTAAAGCAGCAAAACATCTAAAAGAACAATCTAACAAATTAAGAACAGATGAGTCTTACAGTCTGGAAAGAGTTTCAAACCTATTTCTTCAGACTCCGGTGAACCACACGGTAACACATTGTCCTCCAAATGGAAAAACATGGAATATCGATTACTCTTCAAAGGAGGAGCCTACCTAAGAAAATTAGTCCAAAGGCACACTGAAGATTTATCCAAATGGTCAAACCCAAAGCAACATATAAAAAGCAGCATGCCTCACCAGCCTCGGTTAAGGTCAGAGGTCATGAGATAGAGCAATAAGAAGCCAACCGGAAAGAAATTGCACCAACAGGAGAGTTCAAAGATCAGAAACACCACTGGGCAAAAAGAGGACAAACACACTAAAGCCTGTCCAAGTTTGACCAAAACATTTTTACTTTGATTTCAGAGACTTCTGTGAAAATATATATTCTAGAAAGTGGAATTTTCTAGACAGTATGTCTTCGGTTACACATGGTGCAAAACAGACATAATTACATAAATACATAAATATAAAAGGTTATGCATCACTTAACCTCAGTGATGAAAATGTGACGGCCTGCTCACTCCTGAAGATGGTGTTTCAGAAAGAGACAGGCCCAATTTCAAGGTGTTAAATTACAAAAGTCAACTTTTTTTTAAGCCACATTTGACACATACGGCATTTTTATGACAGCTGAAGGTAACATAGTTACTAGGTTGTGCTATAAAATGAGCCTGGAAAACACATAATAATGCCCCTTTAATTGTAACGCTTAAAACCTCAACCTGTAGTTGGGTCACACGTCTCTTCCGGTGTTATTTTGTGGACCAGAAGCTGAGAGGCATTATGCAGCTTTCTAGAATACTTCTGTCTGAATTTATAATGAAGGGGAAACTGAATCCAACACACCTTAAAGATTGTGAGTCACTGACTGAACGGAGGACACTGACTCCTTTATGACAAATGGAAAGAGCCGGTGGTTTCCAACACCCTCCCTGCTCTCCATCGTTGGCGTGGGTCTTTGCTCGGTTTGTTTGACCTCCTGTCGCATGCTGCTGATTCAGAGTGAATGTTTGCCTTCCTGTGCACAAGGGTATGTTGCTGATTCAGTCCCTTCTACCTCATTAATTCAGCAATAAGTAACCATACCTGACCATGGTCTCGCCATGCATCCTCCGTACACAGGTCGTTCTGTCCCCCACGGGATTGATTTCTGTCACAATTAAAGTTAAATGTCATGTCGAGTCACGTGCTGAGATATTTTGCAAGTCAGAGAATTTCAACAGAACAGGATTCAGTCCACCAGGGCTTTTGCTCTCACTGCATAACCTACGGCGACAACAATCTAAACCGTAGGTGTTAGTGTGCCATCTACATATGTATATATGTACATACGTATGAGTATTTTTATATGTGATGTAGAACACAATACTAATATGTACAGTACCAGTAGCACAACATGAATAGAAAATAAAGTTCATAACAAACTACATTTTCCATTAGAAGTGCTGATGAGTTTGTCCAATGAAGAGTAAGGCAAGTTTAGTCTTCAATGTTTCAGTGAGTTCTTTCCGCCCTCATGCAGATCTAGTTTTGTTAAGTCGTTTTAGTGCATAATGTATAATAGCTGAGGAGGCTGCAGAGCCTGTTGACCTGGCAACATGGCCGCAGAGCTTCAGGTCATCCCGAACGCCTCGGGACCTTGAACTGGGAAAAAACCCGTCTCTGAAGGGCAGCTTGTGTCTAATGCTGGTCTGAAGTTACATCACAACTTCATGTTATATAGGACGTGGTAACCGCAGCAACCACACACACTTTCTGTAACTCTAAAACAGTCACGTGTTTTTAAATAGCAAAATGATAAAAGCAAAATACAAAGGGTAAGAGTGCTCACAAAATGTTGGGGATAAACCTTGATGAATTGGATTTGATATTCACCGACAAGACTACTGGGAGCCCTGCATTTATGAATGAACACAAACTCCTGGTTACATGAATTGTTTTTGTTTTTTATTGCTTTAAAAATAATTTAGACGTCCCACTTTTACACTTCTTTTAGAGTTATAGTGCTTCAACAATTGAAATCCATATATCTTACAATTTTTTTTTTTAATTCTTTTTACTGAAAAATAATTTTCACTTTCACAGCTCATGCTGTGATCCACAAATAAACACTGACATCCCCGAATGGCAGCCAGTAACTCGGCGTTCGGCCAAAGGAGCTCCATCAAACTCTGAACAAGTCGATCGCTACAATCTGCCTACCTGGTCTCAGGAGGACGTTGGCCCTACAGCTCCAGCTCCATCTGTTGCTCATCAGCTCCCAAGACGTAAAAAAAAAAAAAAAAGATTCCAAATTCTTAAGAGTTCAACACAGAATACCAAGCAGAACAAAAGTGGACTTCCTTCAGGCCGTCGGCAAACAGCAGCAGGAATCAGCAGACGTTCACACAGTTGGACCACTTCAGCTTTCGCCTCAATTTGCTGCTTCTCAGAACAGTCAGTGGTTTCCATGGTGACCCAGTCCCTCCCTCTGTGCTTCAGTGCGTGTCATCCAGTTCTTCTTCCACACTTCACCTTTGAGAGACCATGTTGTCTTTACCTGCTCTGGTTCAGCTCGTTGTTTTGATGAATGGGCTTCAATACTTTTCTAGAAGAAGTAGTTTAGTAAGTTTACTACAAGAAAAACCCAGAGACTATCTCTAAATATACTGTAGTTCCAGAAAAAAGGGCTCTCAATGCCCCTCTAGTAAAACAGATTACTTTAAAGCTACAAATATATTTTCATCTCTGGTAAGAAAGATAAAATAGAATAAAACCAACCATTAGCACGACCCTCCAAAGTAAAACAGACGAGACGCAAGCCACTGCTGCTCAGTCTGTAGTCCTGTAGGAATTGGAAGGTTGTGAGTTTGACGCCAACGTGCCCCTGAGCAGGGCAGCTGGCCCCGAGCTGCCTAGTGACGTGTGTGTGAACATGAGCGGACAGCGTAACGTGGTCAGCTACAGAAACTCATTTCTACAGCTGAAAGATCAAATTCTCATGGATTTGATCCGTTATGAATTTGCTAAATTAAATAAAACAAAAAAAAAAGGCTCATGTTTATGTCCTTTAATGTTACGTTTCTTTTTATACGTATATAAAAAATGATCAATGTAGAGTATATATGACAGACCGTACATAAGATCTTTAAAAAGTTCAAAGTTGTTTAATAGGTTCATGATGAAATTACACGACTGGTGAAAGTTTAGTGAGACAAATTTCTTTAGTAAAAAGAAAAAAAAAAAAACACAACAAAATAAACTGAGTTTCTTGTATGTAAACGTCTGACTGACTCAACATATTTGAGACTCCCATCGACAGCCTGTGGCCTGGGAGCGGGGTTCGAACCGACAACCTCCGGGTTTGTGACCAAGATGCTCCAACGTGCTTATCCAGCTTTGAATTTCCAAAAGCTGAAAGGCTAAAAATCCCTAATGAAAGTTACTGATTCCCTACTGAAGCCCCAGTTTGTATTTCACTTCAAGCTCATTTTGGATTTTAGTAACAACTAAATGAACGAAATATCCTAAAAATATATCATATTATCACTTTCACATCACTTATTTAACAATAGGAAACAGGAGCTCAGGTGGCCGATGCTCCACAGTTTAGTGTTAGTTCTTTTATTGTTGTCCCAAAAAGAAAACTTATGTTAAATTAAAATCAATATATAGAACTAATGTAGACCCACATGAGCTGGTTCTTGTTCCAGAACAACTATTATGTGGATACTGGTGTTAAAAAACTACAGCACATTTTTAAGTATGAATATCCGATTGTCACTGTTCTTGTAAACATTTTAATTCTAAGTTGACAGAAGCTGTGACCTCTGGGTCGGGTAGAGCGGAGCGCCAACACAGCAGGAGGCCACGAGAGAAACTGGGTGTTTTATTATTGCTGAAAGGACCGAATGAAATGAATCAAACCATCAAACTTTATGATCTAATCTAAGCTTTCCTCACATCCTCAGCAAACATGAACTGTTCTTATTTGCGGGTGTAGATATAGAACATGTAGAACATGGCAGTCCTCAGCGGTTGAGTAGGAAGCAAGTGGACTTCTCCTGTTTCCTGAACACACAAAGTCTCATCGAAAAAACCTCTTCAGCTCCGAAGACGTTTACGAGACTCTTACTTCCAACTCGGCCAGTCACAATAACAGATTTTACACGACGATATATTGTTCCAGAACCTATTGCGATAAAATGATAATATCGTTTTGAGTTAGTTTCAAGTAATATAACAGCAACAATGGCATAACAATTTATCATGTGATTAACTGATTTAGTGTTTGTTGTGACAGGTCTACTTCAACCATGTTCAGAACCGAAGAAGCAGCGAGGATGAGACGCCAAACGTCATTAGGAAACAAGAGAGGAAGTCCAGCTGCCTCTGACCGAGGCTCCTGGCCGTTCTTCTTACATTCTGAGTTGTGTGACCTTAAACCATTTCCAAAAGCCACCCACCACAGCTGAGGGACAAGTTAGTGAGAGAAACCAGCGCCGCGCAAACTGGGAATAGTCTCCCTCTCTCAAGTGTTCATGCAGTGAAGGAACTCACAGGTGAAGTGGTGATGACTCTCAGCAGCCAGACTGGATTTGACTGGAGCGAGTGTTTCTTCTATCCCAGTGCAAACTTTGGAAGTTTGTGTTCAGAGTACCGACAGGAACACGGTGGTGGTGAATGTCTGAGTCTACCTCAGCTATGCGCTCACTCTCTGTTGAAACGGTTTCTGTGCAAAAGTCAGACGCGACGCTCGACACGCATCACAGCGCGGTCAGATCCTGCACCTCCAGCAGCATGGCGTCCTGCTCCGTCCTCAGCTGGTCCCGGATGTGGAGGCGACTCACCAGCTCAGAGCTCAGGTCTGTTTGAAAAGAGGACACCGAATGAAGCTGGACGCGCCGCGGCGCCGTGCTGGGTGTTCAGACACCGGCTCACCTTGTATGTCCTGCCTGAGAGACGCGCAGAGCGCCTTCAGCTGCTCCACACTGAGCCGCTCCACGTCGCTGAGCTCCAGGTGGGTCCGCCGGGCCGCTGCTTCTCTACGACCGGCTGTCTGAGGACACGAGAAAACTCAACATTTTAACATTTACCTGACACACACATACACGCCTGCACACACACACACCAAAGTCTGACTGAAAGCCAAACGCAGATAAAAAACGAGGGTCACCTCTGTGTCAGGCGTCTGTATGTTCCAGGAATGTCACTGTGCTAACATTTCAAACTCGATTTCAATGAGATACTGGCTGCCATAACAACTTTGTTTGAAAGAACAGGAAAGATTATATTTTATGCTTTTTAATTAATAGCATAAAATATGATCAATTACAATACGATAATATGCTAACTTCTTTAACTAAAGCAAAATCAATAAGTAGTTGAGAATCTAGCTCCATTTTTGAAATATGTCATTTAAAAATGTCAAACTTGGAAAACAGGAAGCTGGGACTTTAAAACTAAAGTTCTACAGTCCGTCCACTGAGAGAAGAGACTTTAAATCACTGAAGGGTTTAGCACCACAATACATTAAAGATCTGCTGTTGTTGTATCAACCTTCCAGACCTCCCAGGTCTTCTGGTTCTGGTTCTGCTCTGCATCCAGAACCAGAACCAAACGAGGAGAAGCAGCATTCAGCTTCTATGCACCACAAATCTGGAACAAACTTCCAGAAAACTGAAAAACAGCTGAAACACTGAGTGCCTTTAAATCTAGATAAAACCCACCTGTTTGGAGTTTCTTTTGAAACATAATCACATTTAACAATGGCACCTGACTAAACTGCTGACTATGACTTTGTATTTTTATGATGTAAAGCACTTTGAACTGCCTTGTTGCTGAAATGTGCTATGCAAATAAAATTTGACTTGATAAACACTTGAAAAAAAGAGTTAATGTTAAATAATGTTGCTATCTATCCTCCTGCCAGTTGGTGCAGGGCAGCATGTAGCTCTGTGACGTCCACGTGACACACAGCACATGCACTTTTCCACGGTTCTGCTGCGACGTTCTGCTACCTTCTTTCTCTGGTCGGTTCTCAGCCGGTCTCGAAGGTTCCTCAGGGTGTTCCTGAAGCCTCTGGACTTCGGCTCTTCAGACATGGAAGGGTTCTGGGAGTTCTTCTGAGCCGGTGCTGTCCTCTTCTGTTGTTGGTGAGGGACAACAAGCAGAAGCACTGAGAGGAAATACACGGTTTGACACGGACGGGTCAGGCTGCAGGCTGTTACCCAGGAGCTGCTGCTCTTCTTGCTGCACACATCTTTCTCCTGCTCTTCATTCTCCTCCTCGTCCTCCTCACTTTCACTGTTGTTGATGAAGCAGAGCTGGAGATTCATCTGTGTGTGCAGGCTGGAGCAGAAAATAGACCCAACTCTTTTACAAAAAATACTGAAAGTAGATCTTTTTCTGCACAAGAACTCTACAATAAAAATAAAAACACAAGATATGGATTCAACTGTAAAATTACACAGGCTTTAAGAAGAGGAGGGGGGGGGGGAATCCCTTTTTATGTATGAAAGTGAAATGATATCGCATAAGGGAGACAGTAGACTGTCTTGTTTACGAATGACGCTGTATAACATCAGCTAAAAAAGTTTCTAGTGAACAGAATGGAAAACATTACGCATGAAGAAAATAGTGAAAGAACAATCTCAACCTTCCTTTATTTCTGCTCGACCTTCTCATTTCTGCTTAAGTTTGTGTTTAATGATCTTTTGGGACTAGACTGCGCTGCTGTTTTGGTCAATTAATCCTTTTCCACCTGGAAATGTAACTTCACTGCTCATTACCGCCCCCAAGTGGTCTAAAAATATTAACCAAACGCCTCAGACAAAAAGTGACGGCTAAAGGTTACAGTTTTTGGCTTCAATTATCTCACACTCATTCAAATAGTGAATGGATCGGTTTGGATCAACTTTCACACAAATGAGCCTTTTTGAATAAAAATGTTTTTTGCTAGTATATAAAGTTTTGTGACAACTCTAACTTGTAATGAATAACCGGATCGTTTCGAAAAGTAAAAGCAGAACTCAATGCTGACCTGATGAATTAGCAAAACTGTTGGCTAAAAAAAAAAACAAGAAATCAACACTGAAAAGACTGAATCAGAGGAACACTTGGTGAAACGTAACATATTAGCAGAAACATCAGAAAAGCATGAAATGGTTCTTAAGTAGCACAACAGTCAGCTGCAAAATGGAAAAATTATGAAAGATAACCCGGGTGTGTCGTCGGGATCAAAAGCAGACTTTGGTTTTGTTCGGTGCGGTTTGAATCTTTCAAGCTGCTCTGTTATTAAAGAGATGAAACATAAGGACTGACTAAGGAAGAGGTAGAAATGTCCTCTTCCCCCCCATCCACCGCCGGCCTAATCTGGGCACATTTAGAAAACTTAACGGCACAGCAACCATAGCAACACGTGCATTTCCTAAATCGTCTCACTCCATCCTAAAACTTGAACCATATTTATAAAAACAGCAAAAGACATAAAATGTTGAATCAGACATCTGATGTTAAACGTTTTAGAGTTAAATGGTGTTTTTTTTATATATATATTATAAGGAAATAATCTGGTTATTTCTTCAAACTCAGGAAGAGTTTGAAGTTCTTTATTCATTTCAATGAGGCATAAACCTGAAGAAGAGCTAAACATTGTTTTAAATATATA